>ATSW01122667.1:0-13088 GCA_000444245.1 Botryllus schlosseri | reverse complement strand
GTGCAGCACCGCTTAGAACTTCCCTTTTAACGGTATGTCTGGATGGGATTATTTCTTCTGCATTCATTCGACCATACACCGACCCTATATCCATAAATGTTTGAGCAAGTTCGACAAAACCATCACCCTCTAAAGATCGGAATGGTCTCAAATCCTTTACAATGAATGATGTGGCTGCTTTGAGCAATTGTACCTTGGCCTTTAGTCGGAAGCGGAGCAGTTTTTTTTTGTCAGAAAGGATGACATTGAACGTTGGCCCGCTGATGGTATGACTTTCGATACACTGCATCTGGTTTTGATATGAGTGGCTTAATGTGTTGTGCCACTGTTCTTTCTCTCATGCTTGAATATCAAACCACCATGCCGACAGAGAACAAATCTTGAGTAGTCACCGCCCTCCTCACTTCACTGGTGCCAGGGCCATTTGGCAAGGCAAAACTCTTCCACACCTCACTTTTATTTCCCTTCACATCAACCGCGTTTGGTTTCCCTTCTTCATACAAGGCTTTTGCTATTTTCGATGATTTTATAATACTAGGATTACCAGCCATCTCACTGCACGCTAAGGAGACCGCATCGACCACATACAGCACTTGGAAACAAGGATGTTGGAGGTAATAAATGATTAGTCATATAATAAATGCTGCGATTGAATGAGTTAGCATAAATTTGGGTCATGGCTCAGTGATTTTACAGATATGGCTCGGCTATTTTCTCACTGTGGTCGGAAGTTACTATAGTCATGCTATGGCCGGATCAAAAATATACTGATCCGGCTCCGATCCGGCTCCGGCCGTAGCAGAAAAAATACTGATCCGGCTCCGATCCGGCCAGACCAAAATTGAAAAAATCCGGCCGGATATCCGATCCGGCTCCGGTCCATGCCCCGCACTAAGCTACAGTACGTGGATATTTCGTCACCCTATATTTTCAATTGTCAATGTCAATCCATTATGACGTCACAATTGAATATTCGTGATATCATAGCTTAAAAAAATATAAAACATGTTCTAAATTAGGGCCTTGTTTTAAACATATTTATTTTTATTAAATTTTTGTTTTATACAACCCTAGAAGATAAGCTGCTTCGTTATTGCAATGATTATTAAATCCGTAATCTAGGTTGTATACAAAGCCAGATATCCAATGTTTCATTCATATTCACGCGAAGGCTGATTCATACCCGAATACTAGAATATTTACTGGAAACTGCATGGAATCAGGGCGCGGGCAAACGCTTATCTTACACTGTTAGAAAAATTTTAGTAAATTTACTCCTAATTGCGAGGCAGCAGTTTCACTTACCCTGGTAACGTTAAATACTAAAAATTAGTAATTTTTTTACTATGATTTTAGTAAATTTACTCCTAATTGCGAGGCAGCAGTTTTACTTACCCTGGTAACGTTAAATACTAAAAATTAGTAATTTTTTTACTATAATTTTAGTAAATTTTCTGACTCAGGATAAGCAGCATTTCTACCCACTCTGGTAACCTTGATGCTAAAAATTAGTAATATTTTTACTCCTTCTAGTAAATTACTAGTAAAGCTAGCACTGAATTTACAGCCCTGTCTAGTGTCAATCAAAGTATTGATTGACTTGATGCTAAACACTTTGCGCCCTGGTAATACGCACAACTCCATGGAAGTAATTGAATCAAATGTTGCAGCATGAAAGCATTTATTTTCATGTTCTATTCCGTTTCCCGCAGGAGGTTGGTGAGTTTCATCACTTTTGGATGAACTCTAAGTGTCTTTCTCTTTCTTGAACACTTCGCGCCTACGTCGGAAACCTCGGCGAAGACTCTGTAATATATGAAATACATCTTATAACATAACTGGGGGCTGGCCATCAACAAGAGCGAATTTGCTTCAGACAAAACTATATTGCTGTATTAACAAAGTTCTGAAGCCTATTCACTATGGGCTACCAGTACCCAATATGTTAACATTTTCGTGTTAAATTGTGATTGTTATAAGCAAGCAGAGCACCTCAATAGGTAATTGTTATTGTCAATGTGTTGCAGCGCTCTGATTGTTTAAAATAATGCAGATGTCAGATTTTTCAAGGTGATTTTAAGGCATTTCTAGTGCCCATACCGCATTTTAATTTCCATTTTAGAAATCACCGTTACACTAGCTTTTCGTTAAGACCGGATTCATTAATATTTTGCGCCCCAGTTGCCAGCTGTGAGATCACCAATAAAGGTGCCTTTGCACTGCGCAGCAGTGAGCGCAAGCAGCTGAGCCGAGCGAAGAAACATAATCAGTCATTGCCATTACGGGTTGACATTTGATAGTCTAACTCTCACTCAGTTTACCTTTGCATAAACTCCAACGTGGCTGTCAGTTCGCTTGGGTATTCCATGTTGAAAACATAGAATGTGACGAACAGATACGCCAAAGCAACGTAGAAGGAGTCCGTGGTGAATATCATTGATCTTTCAGCAGTTACCACGAACTCCTTCACATTGTAGTTCGATGAGCCTGAAAATAAACAAAAGTTGTAAAGTAGTCAGCGCTGCTACTCAACTAGATGTAGGGCTACTGTCATAAATTTATACTCAATTACGAGTAGAAGAAGCGTAAAAATCCAACCACTCGAGTGTAGTGCTAGTAGGCACTTCAGAAGAGCAAGGCATCAATATAAGGTTGATTATCTTCTCAGGATCCATGACTAACACAAAAATGTATTGTTAGTATGCAGCACATTTAACGCCATTGGCTAGGTTATGAAATAGAGACTGTGCAGACAACCTGAGGCGCTGGTCTGTAATCAAGTATATCTATATCTATTATTTTGGCATACTCAAGTAGGTTTTCCAATGTTGCCTACTTGAGCTACTTATTTACTAGTGGTTGTGGCATTTGACTACTTCCGCTTGTACGAAACAGTGATGGGCAGAACTACTGACCTTCAAGTGTTCAGATTTTGTAAAGTAGTTATGGGAAGTTTTTCATTTTCATAACTATTGACAAGATAGTGAGTATACCTGTGACTGTCTTATCAGTGGTACCAACTTGCTCGCACTCCCTATCTCTACACCACGCTCACCAAGCACACCCGCGGAGGTAACAAATTTCCAGAGAAACCAAAAATCAGACCATTTTTACATTCATATCAAACCGACTTGTGCAATACAAACCCGGACACATTTTTCATAATCGAGACTTATGCCGCTATTCTGTGCATGTCACTTACTGACAATACCAGGGGTGGGCAATCATTTTTACACTACGAACTGGTTTCAACATGAAATGATTTAATACTTAATTCAATTTGAGACTCAAATCAATACGCCCGGCCCAAATCCATAAGATATCGCGCAAACCGTGATGACTTTATATTTGCAATAAACTCAGTAACAGTCAGTTAGTCATCAGTCTGAACGCGACACAGTTTTATACTCTTCGTGACCCCTACTTTATGTACATAAATACTTACCGATTGTAATCAAAAATGGGTGGTTCGGCGCATCTGTCATTAAATCTTGAGCAATTTCCTGAAAACAGATATGTATGTGTGAGCAATTCCAATATCATTTTCGAGTAGTGCCAATCTTTAACGGAGGACAAGCAGCAACAAGATTTTTAAACAAAGTAATTACCAACAACAGAACAGAACTACATTGAAGACATTCACAGAATAGGTTTTAAGGCTAATTTAATACTAACCATTCTTTTGAACAATTGAGAGGCTGGTTCGTCAAAGAACGCACAGATCAGCTCGAGGACGCCAAGAGAGGAAGCATATGATTCTGACTTTGTTATCTCGGATATAGTTGAAAGTCTTGACAGTGTGTTCTGTACTTTCTGCGCCGTCATATTTTTTAATGTCCTGCGAAGAGTACAATTAGCATTTATTTAAAATGAGAGCTAAGATAACAGGTATCTTGTTGATATAATTGTGTCGAAACATGCTAGAATAGTGTGTATAGAAGCGAAGTTATTGCAGTAGAAAAATTGGGATTTGAATAAAATAGTATTTACGGTGACTAACTCATTAATTATTTATTATAAAATCGTGGAATTATAATCTTGCTTACTTTTGAATGCGAGGCCAGTTGTTGTCCATCTTGCGAATTAAGAATTGATTGGAATTTTCTGTCCCAGTGAGAATACCATAATGTTGGAACATTAACTCAACTTCAAAGAGAAAGGGCCACATTTCTCTGATTGTTGATACCGCAGCAGGTTGATTGATTGTCTTTCTTTGCAATGGATATGTGCTTTCCATTAGCATTTTCACTCTCTCTCTGTCAGGAACAGCCTTTCTGCTTTCTTCGATAAGACATTTCTGGTCTATTTCCATTTTATCGGCATCAATAGCAGGTGACCAGTTAAGGCAATCATATCCTGAGATGTCATTGTTTTTCCTTTTTATGCCACTTGAATTGTCAATACTCCCAGAGGTGCTCTTAGACTTGGCCGGTTTACGTTCATTGCTGACTCGATATTGCAGTTGGTGCAAGAGAGATTCATGGCCACTTCCGATGACAACACCATACGTTTTGTCCAAGAACGAATCCGGATATTTTGAAATGACTTTATTAGCAATGGCCTCCAAAGCTTTTGTTGGGGGATAGCGAGTCACTTTCATTATGGCATCAGCCAGGATTCGAATCATCTGCCTGCGCTCAGCATTAGAAGGAATCTCCTTATCCATGCAGCATTTCATCAGACTTTTGGGAAAAGAATGCCATGGCACTTCAAACGAATAATACCAAGTGGCATCACAGGTTGAACTGCAGGACAGAGTAGAATCACAGATTGAACTGCTGGTCTCGTTCAAATGACTTCCCGAGCTGCTGACAGACTCGTTTAGGGGAGTTTCCAGGCTAGAAAAGTCGGGAGCTGCCAATGTTGTGGATTCTTTCGAATAGTTTTTGAATCCAGTAATGAGTTTTCGGATGCGAACTTTGGGCAATACTCCAATCAGGTCATCTTCTTCTAAAAATTGAGCTTCATCAGCGTTATCAACACCAATTTCATGAAGATGATCTAGTAATTTTTCATACACATCACTATCTAGATTTGGCAGGATTTCACGGATAGACAAATCCATTTCAAGATTGACTGTAAAAATGACTAAATGAGCTATCATATAAAAACTTGACGCAATAAAACAAGAAAATCAAGCGGAGTATAACAAAAAAATCACCATATTACAATAACACACAAATTATAGCTGATAGTGCATATGGGGTTGAAATTCATACATTATGCTTGAGCACTGTATATACTGACACACCGACATGATATCCATGAAGGGGATGATAATCCAAGAGCTGTGAAAATTCGACCCGCCTCAAAACAGTATTTTGATAAGGCCCATGAATCTGAAAACAGCCATATTCTGAACTAAAGTTAGCCCTACATGGAGCAACTATGAGGAATACCACATCATGGTGCTGTACCAACATTTTAATTTTTCCAACGTTCAAATCAAGACCATCTCGACTCAATACTACGAAGCAATCTCTTACATATCGTGTTCCTTTATAATTGACCTCTCGCAATAACTGGCATTGCCCAAATACTCCTTGTCTAACGAGAATCGGCGTTAGCCACTCAGGACATGGATCTGTGTAATGCTTTTCATCACTTAATTCAGTTGCAAACAAGGAGGAATTGCAAATCATATATGCCTGAAAGTACTGGTGATTTTCACATAACGTTTTAGTGACGTTGATGAAGTTCTGTCGCCTTCGTATTACATTTTTGAAATAGGAATGTTTACCCTCGAATCGAAGAGTAAAAACGTGAATTAATGGACCGAAATGCTTCGTCAGTAGAGGATAGTGAGATAAATAATGATGTTTCGGGAGAAATGTCGAGCTAGGATCACACAACATACGAAGATGAAAATACTCAGATATGTAGTGGATTAATACAGCAACATTTCCATTTGTGACACGCGGAGAGCAAACAATTTCGATGATGCTACGGAGAACTAAAATGGCTCTCCAGCCAGGGTCTTCATCGTCACAAACTTTACCCATGATATATAGCGGAAAAAATCTTACAAAGCACCAATTCTGGCTGGCATTCCCCAACATTTTACGACAATCTCCTCTTATTGGTACTGGCCGAGATGAAGAGCTATGACAATCATACGGGAAGTTTATTATCTTCCAATTCAAATATGCAATGGTAAACCATCCACTTTGCACCAAGCGTTTTATAAATATCATCATATCCAGTGATACTAACCCTTCAAACAGATCATGGCCGAGACATGGCGGCAACCCGGGAGTACAGACATGAAAATGGTTGAGTTCATTTAAAGGGGAAGAAAATTTTATTCCGCGGTGGTTGTTTGTCAGAGACGATTCACATTGTTCAACTGACGCATTGTATGACTCAATGGATCTGAGTGAGCACTCAGTCTCAAAATTAGGCCATTTATCTCGCGGTGTTTCGCAATACCTACAAGCAAACTGTCCCGTTGAAAAGTTGGTAATCAAACCGCCTATCCAATGACTACCAAGATTATCACCTGCAACACATAATAAGCCACCACGTATTTTTTCATCAAAACCAATATCTATACCTTGAGATTCAAGGATTTTCAAGTCATTGATAAGCGGACGCAATAAGTCCGATAGGTTGCCGTCAGTAACGTATTTCTCTTTGCACATCAAAACAAGTTGAATTTGAGCAAGTCTAGAACGAGCGTACGTGGGAACATTGGCCAGAGTGAAATAAAAAGCTAACATTTTGTGCTTTTTTCGAGCTGAACCCAGTGGGTTTACTATCTCGAAGGAATCTTGATATAAGATTAGTTTCAGTGAATTTTTCTTCGAAAACAAAGGGCTTGATTTAACAATCTCCCCATCAACAATATCAGAAAGCCCAGAAGTTGGTTCACTATTCTTCATGAGTTGTTGTTTCATAAAATCAGTCCGGCATAGAGTTTTCAAAGTGTCCAATATTGGTATATAATAAAATGTTNTACTTTTTTCAATTGTGCTATCAATCAAATAAGGAACTGGGGCCACATGACATGGCAAATTTGAAATNGNAGTTCTGCGAAAATATTCTGAGCACTTAGGATAATGCATATTCAACACCTTGTCATTAGCATATTGAAGTTGAGAAATGAAGCGCTCAGTATGAGATGTACCGGTAAGTTCAGTATTTTCTTGCTCCATGACTGAGGCTTTAACCTGCTTTACAATCTCGTTACAATGGGAAGCTAATAGCTTACGCAGCTCAGCCATGATGTCTTTTGTACCTGTCTAGTCGAAGGAATAAGGTTTTTGTACTCCATCCTCATTGCAAACATAATGCTTGGGTTATCATTCCTAAATTTCACTTCCTGAGCGTTGNCGCTCGTCACATTGGCAGCAGGCAATAGNTCNTTGGCGATTGAACTCTGGCTTGTACTCTCNGTATTATGGTTAGTTGGCTGAGTCACATTCGTCTGATCCGAAACGGTATGATATCGGCTAACATGACTGGAAAATGACGATACCACGTCATACCTTTTGGAACAGTGCAGATATGGACACTTGACGAATAATCCGCTTCGAATATGGCTTTTCAGGTGACAAAAGATATCTGATGTCGAAGAAAGTTCCATATCGCAGATGACCACCGGACATTTCAAATCCACTGCCATTTCTTTATAGTTAAAAACCAACACAGCTTCCTGAATCCGAGATTTCGCTTGACACGCGACCGCAACATCGACATTCGACAACCTATCTACATCGTAGCACGTGAATCAGTAATTTGTCACGACCTGATAAACACAAATCCTTAGATTGTTACGTAACAATGCCGAATTTCATTCCTGGGTGATTTGGCGCGGTTCTGATGCTCTGACGATAATAATGAGATTTTCGAATTCCATGTGACAATAGAATTCGAATAATACCAATTATTATAAATTCTGAGTCGCTGATGATGAATTACGTTATCATCAGAAGTGACGCTTGGCCTATATGTACCTCACATCTCCTTTTGCGCTATATTTTTGAACAATAACTACGCAAATTTCGTGGTTCGTAAATTTCATGGTCTGAAAATGTTCAATATTTAGTCATTCATGAGCATCAATACACAGGAACAATAATCCGTATCATAGTAATAATTTACAGGTTTACTAAAACCGATAGTAAATTATGTTACTACAGCATTTCATATTTGGTTTACTAATTAATAGGTGTAAAATTACTAATTTTTTTAACAGTGTATGTAATGCAGATTTAATTGAGATTATATGTTTCGAGACGTATTCTGAAATCAACTAAAAATATACTGACGACGCAATCAAATCATTGGGAATTTGATGATGATTTTGATGGATTGTTAGTCAACGTCATGAGTGTCCAATTAAAGTATGTTCGTACCGCCAGATGTATCATCAACGACGGTTATGGATTGTCAATGCCGACTCAGCTTTGGGTAATTCTCAGCAATTTATCCTGACAATAGATCCAGTCTCGCTACTAGTTGCTTAGTTACATCTGATGAACTATGCCAGATTATATGTCGGATGCCGGAGGGTCTGTCGTTACACTCAATGTAATTTCATATTTATATCCCGAAAATCAGAGCTGTATAATTCAGCGAAATTGCATTCAAACTGACTGACGAATAAAATTAATGTAAGGACGAAGTATGTCTACCTACAACTTTATCGTGCAAATTCCAAATACGGAACCATGTGGACTTCCATGTCAGGGACGCAGAACCATTCCACCGAAACGACTTATTTGTTTTTCATTTAATCACGTTAGGTCTCGCAACAAATCAACATCATATGCATCAGAATAATGTCTGAGAATGTTTCATTACTTTCGATTTCATGGCACACACATTTTACTAAGCTGCGAAATAAGATTTCGCGGAAACCCATAAAAACAAACATCTACCGCAATAGAGATCAATCTACAAATCTTATAACTTATAGGCCTACTCTACATTACAAGTGCACAAATGGAGATGTGCATCAACGGAGTGCTAAATGAACAAATGAATAGAATATATTCATATTGAAATGAGCCCGAATATTTTCGGCTGACACTTGTTAGGGGTAGGCCCTAATCGTCAGCAACTAGTAGAGAATTGGAAAGAACATTGTATATCAACAATCGTATCTCGAAATATGACGTCACTAGCATGAAATAAGATCAAATAAGAGAGCGTTCAATGTACTATTTTAAGATGGTACACTATATTCTTTTGTTGACAAAGCTTGCGCTGATGTATTTTGATAAAGGTCGACTCCAAGGCACACATATGAAAGTGTGAGCGGTCCCTCCCGATGACGCGAAGTCTGTCGTCTGGGTAATTTTTCGCACAGGCGGGATTATCCCACATGTGTTTGCCAATGGCAGAATTTATGGCCTTTGAACGCTCAGCGTCAAGCTTAAGCGGATGAGTAAAAGGTGAGCTTTTCACTGAGCGTGATGCACGTGTTCTGATAAATCTAAGGACATGCTGGTTTATGCGTTCCTGCAAACGTTTCGATATTTCGATGCAAACGTTTGTTATCAAAATACATCAGTCCAAGCTTTCAGCAAAAGGAGTTCGTGTACCATCTTCAAATAGTACATTGAACGCTCTCTTATTTGATCTCATTTCATGCTGGTGACGTCATATTTCGAGATACACTGTTGATGTACAATGTTCTTTCCAATTATCTACTAGATGCTGACGATTACCCCTTACGAGTGACAGCCGAAAATATTCGGGTTTATTTCAATATGAATATTATATTCAATTGTATATTGAAGTTCTGTATCTCCAAGTAGCTATTTAAATGAACAAAATCAATAAAATAGTGTCGTCACACATAACGAAGGTAATATAATTAGTGTTTATTGCATATTAATGTAAATTATGATGTTTCCTTTCAGAAACCAGCTCAGCAATGCTTCACCTTGGAAAGTGTAATCGGGCAGTTTGGTCAAAACGCAACAGCGTGAATACAGATTGCTTAATTACAAATGAGATAATAAATATTGGGGACAGAATTGGCATTTCATAAGGACGGGGTTTCAGTTTCGAACAGTGTTGGGATGACTCGAGTCACATTTTTCGCGTGACTTGACTTGACTCGAGTCACTTTGCTGAAATTACTTGACTCGGCGTATCAGAAATGTGGATTGACTCGTGACTCGTACCAAAATTCACGAGTCAATTTCAAGTCATCAAGTAATCGGTGTGGATAAAAATCACTGTATCTTGCATATATTCCGATTGTTCGCGAAACGCAGGTGTAACCCGTGAGAGCAAATAATCATTCAAATATTGTGCGTTTCACTGAGTCTCGATTGTTCTCAGACAAATAAATTGACCGCAAACGTGATCGAAGCTTACAGCTTACGTTGTCGTAACTCGAGTAGTAAAGTAATAAAATAGCGAAATGTCTATCTCTGTTCTTACCTTAACCAAACCTCTTGTCTTATTGAAATCGAATATAGTTAATATAGTTCTCAACCATTGGCGCAGGCTCGAATTGTATCATCAATTGGTAAATGGGTAACGTGTTGCATCTTATCAATTCGTTTGTCTATTCTCTATTTTGGCTGGTAACTTTAAACTGAGGCTATGCAAATACGAGGTTCAACAGTTCGGCGTATATGTGAGCGATACAGCGTCTTCTCGCGAGTATATTCAACTCTATATTCGTTCATCGATTAGGAAATAATGACCAATCAATCTGTATTTCAGACATCTAGCAAATTGCAATGACGTAACCATGCCTCATACTTCGAAAAGGCAACTTGACTTGAAATGTGACTTGATTCGTGACTTGACTTGCCTTGACTCGACTTGACTCGAGTCACCTCCAAAAATCGAGTGACTTGACTTGACTCGAGTCAAAATGTGCAATGACTCGAAATGACTCGTGACTAGAAGGTAGTGACTTGATCCCAACACTGGTTTCGAACCGCAACAAATATTACAGACCACCAATTTGGACACTTGATTGCCTATTGCCAAATAAAGCATGGATGGAAGTGAAGGAAATTCGAATATTGGAATCAATCAGTTAAGATTAAACGTTAACATTTACAGCAAACCGGCAGTATAACTGTAAGAAGACACATATCCGTAGCCGACCTTTTGTAATTTCAGGTCTGATAGTTTCCGCAAATCATCCTGATTTGCCAACAGCTGCTGATGTTCATTATGCATTGTCACACGTTCAGCATCAAAAAGTAGTCCATTAAATGCAATTATTGCGACTGAATGAACCACTTCGAATGCCAGTGTTGAGTCCTAAGAAAGGCAAATTTTGTCAGGTAACACAATCTTATATATTTAATGCAAGATCAATATCACCACACAAAAATGTCGTCGTTCGAGTATTGTTATAGAAGTCAAATTATGGGATTCATGTAGCCGTGGACATCGCGGCGGTGCCAAGAGAGGTAATATAAATCAAAAGTAGGGTTACCAAATGTCCTCCTCTAGAAGGATTTGTCCTCCTTTTCAGAAAGTCGGAAATGTCATCTGATCGGTGATGAGCGATATTGCTTTCTGATGATTCGAATCCGTACGACAGCTCCAGTCTCTGGAGAACTATCCGTCCTATTCCGAACAATATCCACAAAAAATCCACGCGAATCCGAATATTGCCGTCCAGAATCCGAAAACCTCCGAATCGAATAACTTTTCCGAAGAATCCTAAATGTACGTCTGAGCAGATTAGTCCTTAAAACGGCTAATGCAAAGGGCTAGCTGATTAACATTTAAACAGCTTCTTTGAGGTACAGAACTTCAATATACAATTGAATAGTATATTCATATTAAAATGAACCCGAATATTTTCGGCTGACACTCGTCAGCCGTACATTGAACGCTCTCGTATTCGACATTTCGTGCTGGTGACGTCATATTTTGTGTTACGATTGTTGATATACGCTGTTCTTTCGAATTCTCTACTAGTTGCTGACGATTACCCCTGACGAGTGTCAGCCGAAAATATTCCGGTTCATTTTAATATGAATATACTATTCAATTGATTAACATTTGCGTGGACTTTTGACAGAACAACTTTACAGTGCTAGCAGTCCTCTTAGGACGTGTTTACTATCGGTGTTTGGTGGTGAAGCGGACGATTTGTTCTTATGACTTGAAATCAAAAGTCTCGTCCGGTCAGAACTATCTAAAAATATAGGGCCTACCAAGCAGAAGCTACAACTATCCTAAAATATCCGAAAGAAAATATGCAATAGAATTCGAATGCGATTTAACCGTCTCAGAATTGTTCATAATCCGGTCCTAACTCTATCCGAGTCCGTCCGATGCTCATCACCACATCTGATGACGCCTAAACAGAGATGGGCGGATTCCCAAATTTCGGGATCCGAATTTATCCGAATCCAGCTGGCAAGTGGAAATTCAGAGTCCGAAAAAATCCGGCTGGTGAAGGTCCAGTTCGGAATCCGAAAAAATCCTGCCAGAACAATGCTAATTAATCATATTGCAGCAAAAAATCCGGCTAAAATCCGACCGTCACCGCAAATTCAGAATGCGGATCCAGTCCGGCCAGGTAAAAAATCAATGAAATCCTGCTCCGGCTCCGGCTCCTGAACCGGACTGTGGCCATCTCTGCGCCTAAATGCTCTGCTTAATGGGAATTCCTTCTCCTTTATCACTTTAAGAGCCAGGCTACTGGACAGGAGCAACTAAAAAGTGGCATAATTGACGTGGTGAAATCTGCGATGTGGATGTTCGAGCCGGCCTTTCGGAAGTCGGCAATTTTCTAGTTCGGTAATCCAACTTTTATAGCTTGTAAAAAGTAGGCTTACCATATTTCGGAAATGAAAAAAGAGGACACTTTTTCAGAAATTTCAGACAAGCAAAACTGGAGAAGAATTCTTAAAAACAGGTAAATTTCACCCGCTTCATGATCGGTTGAAAAAAAAAAAAAGGTCATCACTTCCGCTCAGAGCTCAAAAACACGTTTTTCACTCCACATTGCTAGGTGGATGACTAAAAAAAGAAAGGTCTTCATTTCGCTCAGACCTGAAATCACCGCTTTTCCCTCCGAAATACCCGCCGGAGCTTCACTTCTGCGCTAATTTGCGGCATATCACTCGCAATTTCCTCTAAATCTGACCTAA
>ATSW01122634.1:0-12249 GCA_000444245.1 Botryllus schlosseri | reverse complement strand
CTAAATTCCTGTGCAGTTGTTTGCAGTTCATTTATTCCATTACCGGTAATATCACATGGTCTTTTAAATGAAACCCATTCACCGAGAACAGTATCTTGAATGAGTTTCAAACAATCTACCGAAGTCGTAACCAGTTCCTCGCAACAGATATTCTCGCTNAGAAATTTTCGGGGCACGCAGTGAAGGTCAANCATTTTGAAAAGATCCTTGAAGTGTTTTTGCCTTTCACGGCTTTGGTTGGTCCAGTACAAGATACCAAACCATTTCTGCATTTCCAATGATGAGTGGCCTTGTTCTATGAATTCTATGCAATGCACAAGGCATACATAGTCCAACGACAGAAAATCAGCNGTTTTTCGAAAATTTNCAAAATTAGCAGTAANAAATTTCTTCATTGATAATTTGAGAGAATCCTTATCATAAAGACGGATCAAGCCTAAGACTTTCGCACAGCTTTGTACGTCAATGTTTTCAGTCAGGAATTCAACACAAAGCTCGGACAATNCTGTCAATTGCATCATTTCGGAAGCATCCAGAAGTTCCCGTACTATATCCATCGAAACTCCTACGGTCCCAGAATAAATGAAATCGATGCACTGCTTCACCACTTCTGGAATCATGGCCGATAAGTCAACAATGCTCGTCCAATCTTCCTCAGTGTTACTCAAAAACATTTCTCTGAAATATTCCGTGCTTGACGCTAGTACAACTTTATGAGCCTTTACTTCGAAATTCCCACATTTTATAGTGACATCACAAAGTTCCCCATCCGTTTTGAGTTTCAGCACTGAAGCCTGTACTTTACCAGTGTGATGTTTAACAGTTTTATAAACAAGCCTCATATTCAAACTCCCAAAAATCTAGTAAATCACAAAAATAGTAAAGTTCTGCACACTTCGAAAATAAAATACAGTTCGGGATTACTCGGGAATTCGATTTGCCTAATATCAGTATCACCTTTGCTTGATCCGAGTATTTAAACTTGGAAAATAAACCATTCATGAATGTTCGAAGCACAACATTAGTAATTAATCAAGTTTTAATATATTTCTTCCAACCTGTTAATGTTTTAAAGAACTGATAGTGTTTACAACAATGGTTCCCAGTAGGGATTGGGATCTGTGATAAGGTTTCCGAGTGTTGGTGCTTTCATTGGAAATTGATAAAATTAGGTAACAATCAGTGATGTGGCTACAACTATATTCATGGTTGATGGGGCACTGACCCCTTTCGAGACCGATTTACAAATATATAAAACCAAATGTTAACTGGCGACTTCACACTCTTTTCATATTAGCATTTTTCACACACGTCCAACGTAAGAAGCGAGTACATATTCACAATTAAAGGTACGTGTGTATGGAAAATACACAAGAGTTACATGAAAAAGGAAATGCATTTGCTCTGCAGTACCAGTTGGCCGTCGTAACTCCACGTTTGATACTGTACCGTCGGTTTGCAAAGTCGACACACAGCGCATTGTTGCATTCCGCTGCAATTCTCGGGTTGTTGCCAACAATCAATGAGACTTCTGTTCCTCACCTTGTTGTTATTTTTCCACGTCTAAGATGATATTATTAATATTCGAATTTTCGGAAACAGGAATTTCGGAAATTTAGTCTTTCATTAACATTGATAAAAGATACCAGTACGCATTGAAGGGTCAGAGTTATTAGACAATTCTCTTTTGCTCATCCTGACTACTGGCACTATCTCATGTATGCCTCCCCTGCTTGGACAAACAATATCCAACTAATTTCCCGTGAACGGAATGCGAACATTGAAAGCTCAACGCAGGATGTGTTCAATACTTTGNCCACCACGATCTAAAGTGTATACTTGAGTTTAGAAATGTTTGTCTTCAGTATAATTGTCCAGCAGAATCCTTTTGGCGTCGTTATGAAGTTATACATTAACCAAATATATAATTCATTCTCCAAGATGCGATAAACAACACAACGCAGCAATAAAATACAGCTCACTGGGGCTGTAGGCTACAGTGTACTGTACACGGTGTAATGTGTATACAACTGTCGCGGCTTCGTATTCACAGTAATCATATATCTATGGGTTCGAAGAAGCTGCGGTAATTTTTGAGGATTTAGGCTAAATATTATTTGGTGCTGTCGCTGAATGAATATATATGGGTGAATGTCACGATAAGTGTCGATAATAAGCCGTTCAAATCTGCTGGAACCTTCACTGCTTCACTGCTCTTCTGATCGTCATCGATCGATACGTAAAGCAGAAACAGCCGAGTAGGCATGATTCGACGTCGAGAAAATCGGTAGGACTACACGTTTGTGGTGTTGCGCCCGATTACGATATTATAAGCTGTAACCTGTAGCGAATTCGGCCCAATACGTCATTTGGCGACATAGTTTATTATTAATATAAAATAATAAAGTGTACACGTGCTATAAGAGCATGTGCGCTACGGACTACAACGGAGGCATAGCAATACAAGGCAATTGTAATCGATGCGTCGCTGGGTGTAGATACTGCAGTTTGAAAAAGCATAAATTCATTGAGTTTATAAACGTTGATAATGCCTTATGATACGTGTAGATTGTATTCAATCATCTACGTGTATCTTGGAAGTTTCTAATATAGAAATTTACGCTTCTTTGGTCGATTTAAAATAAATAAAACATTGTGCTATCGACCTTTTTGGCTTATCTTATGATTCCAAACGTACAACAACAGAGGGACCCAAGAGCGGACTCCTATTAAAATCTCAATTCAGCCCCAGAGTTCGGGAGTTTTGAAATCCTGCCCTAGTCAATAAGAAGATTACAAACATATCTACATTTCCCAGTTAGTGTGTGTATATGCCAGACAATGTACCAGATACCGCCATTGTCTTGCTAGAGCGGTCGTTTTTAAACTTTTCTGACTTATCGCTCCTTAGCTTGCTTAAAATATCCTTATCACCCCCAAAAACATGTGGTCATCGGTAAGGTTATCCTTCCAATTTTCTGTAGTATTCAAGCAGACTGTATCAACTCACTCGGGTAGTTTTTATGGTATAGGCCTAAGAGAGATGTGGTACCGAGGATACACTGGGGCCGAAAATAATCTCTTAATTACAGTACTCGAGCTTATCTACAATTGCATGCTGGCAGAATCTTTCCTCATATGCAAAAAACTTCGACCTGCGTGAGTGATGGGGTCGGTGACAGATGATTGATGTTTTGGGAGGTGTCAAATAATTTTGGATCGACTTATATATTTTTCTATATCACCTTCTGCACTAACAAACCAGCCACAATTTTAATAGAAAGTGTAAGGCTTGTAGCAGGGTATATATTGGCACATATCTTATAATTTAATGCCATCCTTGCTTGGACTATTTTCAATTCTAATACAATCTTCATAGGGTGGGGGTCTATGGTAACATAGCCAAATCAGACACAAAATAGTTGGACCCACTAATCACTCAACAACAAAAACACGCCTAGCCTACATATGTAGAGGCTGTAAATCATAGATACCTGCAAGGGTGTTTTATCGCTAAAACATGGTATTTGAAAGTCAAAATGTCGATTTACGGGTAATACGTATGTGCCAATAATTTTGCAAGTTCGGGCGTAAATCGAAACTTGATTTTATGCCAACATTTGAGTTGATATGATATATTTTATTCTTGAAGGTGGCGACGAAACAATTTTCATGGGGTTTCTGCAGCTTAGAATACAGTACACAACAAAACAAGATGAAAATTTGAGTTTTTGAACGTATGTGTCATATGTCCCATGCACCATGGACATGTACCTTTGGACCCACCGGGTGGGGACCGATGATACTTTCAAGCAACAAATTTTTAACGTTTATAAATATTTCTTGAAAAGGTGTATATTAATCTATAGCAGTGGTTCCCAACCTTTTTCGACTCATCGCCCCCTTTTGAAGCTCCACACCGATCATCGCCCCCCAAATATTGGGAACCGAAAAACAGCACTTCGTGACGCCCCCGTCCATCCCGAACAAAACGTTGGTCTTTGGCCCCATAGGGTGATAAACCAAACCCCAGTTCCCCTCAGCCAGTGGGCTTTTTGTCGCTACATATCAGCTATAACCTATTTTATGTACTATTTGGTGAGTCACCGTATTTCACCTAAACGCGCGAAGCGCGACAATTTTATATAATTCATGTTTGAATCGGTCAATATGGTCGATGTGGTATGTTGGAAAAGGTAGGTCCCCTAAATAATAAATAATCATCTTCGGGCGGAATCGTTGTTATATTGACTTCTTTACATGATGCTATTTCGTGACCAACTATATCTGCTATGTCAGAAGATATGGAAATCGTCAAAACGTAGCAAACTAAAAGACGTACATGATTTATTGGCATTTCTTTACTGGCGAATAATTTTTTCCTGGCAGGATGGCATTTGTCCTGTAGGGTTAAGGTCGTCAGGACAGGAACATTCGACGCCAGCCATTGAGGCGCCTATGGACAATTGAACATATTGTATATATATCGAAGTTTTTGGTCAGCGCAAGGGCATTCCTTTTCGGCCAATTTCTTCTCGCTGCTGATCGTTCTGACACACTTCTCGGAGTCGCATGTTACATGGCCTCTAACTTCATATGTCTTGGTGCGTCGTGGCGCAGTAATGACCGACGCCGAAGTCTCCTATTTCCATAAATCATGCGCATTTTTTTGGGTGACGGCTACCCCAACAACAAGATACATAAAAAGATTAAATCGCGCAGAGCGCGAAATTTTTTTGAAAAAGTAGCATGAATTTCTAAAAAATGACTCTATCATTCATGTTATTTCACGAAATAATTTTGGGCTTTATTCGATTTCGGTCCCCCACCACACCTCCAATTGGGGGGGTTTGGGGTGCGGTAGTTACGGTCCAGACTCCAATATAGCCGTTTTATCGCACCATCGCCCCCTTCGTTGTTTTCGCCCCCTATCGCCCCCTTCGTCCGTTTTCGCCCCCCATCGCCCCCTTCGTTATTTTCGCCCCCCTAGACCGCCAAATCGCCCCCTGGGGGGTGATATCGCCCACGTTGGGAACCACTGCATTAAATAATCCCTCAAGACAGAAACTTTCGGGCATGTTCATAGACTACATTATATCCAGTATCGTTTCACTGTAGTCATCATAAGAGACGTGACGGTGACATTGACGAGAAGGAAAAAACTGTAGACTGAATTCAGAGTTTTATCGAAATATTCACTCATAACTAGTTATTAACAGATGCGAAACCGCAAGTGCGATACCGTTGAAGCATAGAGGGAGAATATAATTTCCACAAAAATATAATTCAAATATCCGTGGTCGCAATTTAATGATAATGAACCTAACTCGTCCACGTTCACGGTTAATCTCTTGTATTACGCACAACGCATCCGCAGGGCTAATGCCAGATTAAGACTACGACAAAAGAAGCATAGAAATATGCAAACTTGTATTTCTATCAGACCCCCTGCTATAGCGGTTTATAATTGTATCCGACCGGCCAATCACCGTATTGTTGCCAATTCCGTTGTTGCTAGATTAGAACCCGTTTTGATCTGCAATAATTCTTGATAATGCCGTATTTAGGTGCAAAACAAGGCCATGGATTTCTAGGTAACATTTTGGAACCATTTGATTGGTGCGGCACCGGAACGACCTGATGGTTCAATGCGGCCCGCGACGCAAGTTGAGTTTGACACCCTTGCTGTACTGTTGTACACGCTGTGGGAATAATATGCCTACATCTCGAACGACAAAACAACGTTAGATCAGTAACAGCAACGGTTTGCCAAAGACGCGCGACAAGCAAATGTAGACATTGATTTACTAATAATGACTCACCCCGTAATCAACAAGCATCAGCAAAGGTCCTCCGACTTATTGCTTCCCAAAAGAAAATGTCGCAACAGACAGTGTTTGTAGCGAATCGCAGTACATAGCTGTGCGCATTGTCGAAGTAGGAACATGGCAGTAGTGATAGGAAAGGTTACCGCAATTATAATAATTCATGGCACTGACACGTATGTCAGCTAGAGCCAGGGCGATACTAGCGTTATTTCGTTGGCTTGGTTCAGGTTACCACTTGTGTGTCGGATATGAGGGACTAGAGAGGTAAGCGATCGATAGCGGGATAGATGAACCCTATCACTGATGAATCGCGTAGCACGCGGGCCTCATCTGTAATCTAGTTGGTGGTGAAATAAAGACGTGGTACTACCACACATAATGTGTGTTTTAGTCAATACAACGTATAGTCAACGTAAGTCGTGTATGTCGCCGATTCCCACTTGAGCGTAGGACAGGGTACGCATGTCGGGTAGACGGTACTCGATGGTACATTATGTAGCTTCTCCCACCATTCAAATCGATGTAAATGGAGCAAATCAGCAATTTAGTAGTAGGCCTACCCACAAGCATCCCACGTAACACTCGTTAGATACATTACTCTTTGTTGTAGTGTTCGGCCGTTGCGACTAAGTGGTACCCTATGAAAGTGAGCAATAGTTCGCAACATTCTAGAATATCGATTACTAGAAGTGCGAGGTTTGTGAAGCTGATAACTAAAAAAAGGTAGGCAGCCTATACCAACCATTCTGCCATACATGATGATGATGATATTGATTAAAAAGCTATCGCTCACATTCATCCATCAATATCACGGTATCAATGACGACGGCGATATCTTTTTTTCAATAATCATACGCTTCTCGAGTGCTACTCAGGAAGTAATTTCATTGTATCGCTACACCTTAAGGTTTAAGCACTCCGATCAACACAGCGGTTGAATACAACTGCTATTATGATTGATGTATGTGCCTCGTTTTTAATTGCCGTGTCAGTAAATTGTGGTCCCTTAGAATGCCCATGACCTTTTGTACACCCTATGCAAGGGGTGGGCAATTGTTTTTCTCTGCGGGTCAAATGAGAAGTAAAAAACACGTTGACGGGCCGAGTATTCTCCAGCGTATTTCAATTTTATTTCTGAATTACCTTTGTTATTAAATGAATCGCAGTGAATGTATTGGTGTTAATAATCAGAACGTGACTGTTGATTAAAAAAATTTAAAAAATATATCTATTTACTGTCATGATTCGAAACAATGTTGATCGTCATAAATTTTAAATCTCATTAAACACATCTCCTGGTCCCTAACCAGTGGTTTTCGAACTTTTTTAGGCACGCCCCCGACCCCACCGTTGTGATAGTGAAAAATGTCGAGCGCCCTTATTGTGATAATATGTAATATTCGAAAGAGGAACCGTAATGCTAGCAATTCCAACGGATAATTTGATGGCATGGAGGGTATGGCTCTTGATGGGAAAATTCCGAAAGATCCTAGTCAGACAATACACAGAGCCACAACCACGAAGTAAATCTTCATTCAACTGCGGTTTCGCACCTCTTTCAGATGTTTTCACGCCTCCAGTTTGAGAAACAATGCACTAAAATGTATATAGGATAGTACAAAGTTAATTGATTGTCTTGGTCGCTGCTTTCCGCGCATGATGCAGCTTGTTGAAATAGCCTTGATGTTGAACGAAGCTTGTAGTTTTTGTGAAATTTGCAACACCTTGACCGAGTGTCTGTCTTCGTGTTTTTGTCATAAGACCGTCTTTAATTGAAATCATCAATATCGGCTACCTGCTCGGCACAAACAAATAAAAGGACGGGTTTGCCCCTGACTCGGTATACAAATATTTAGTGCTCTAAACCTTCTTCGAAATGCCCGTTCATCCTTCATGGGTCATGGATGTGATGACACGTATAGTGATCGCGATCACTGATTGACTTGTTTCGCGAATTAGCGATGTTTCGTTAATTAGGGATTTCGAAATGTATCACGTAGCAATTTCGAACACGAAGCGTATAAGGCGTAACGTGACAATTGCAACAAATAAGGTTTGAAGTAAACTATATGGCTGCGCAATCGTGGCATGTTAATGAAAAGGCTTCAAAGTAAACGAATTTCCTGTTCAGTTGATGCAGCCCATGGTCTACGTCGACGCATCAACATTCAAAAGCACGTTTCATGTTTTGAGTTCCAAGCAACCTTTCGCGGGCCGCACTTTGCCCAGGGCTGCCCTATGCCATAGTGGAGATCTAATTGCACCTATTATTCTAACGTAAATATGGTATACAACACAGTGTATGTTGCTAGATGAGAACTAAACCTTTACATTTGACGATACTGTGCACAGATTTGTTTTTAAGTCAGTTACTGATTTTAAGCATGGTGAAGTCACGCAGGCGCTTTTTAAACAAGAAAAACCTGAGAAAGCAAACGACAAACGCCGAAAATCGAATTGAGACGGACAACGTACCGCCGCCTCAGACACCGCCGCCTCAGGCACCGCCGCCTCAGGCACCGCCGGCTATCTTGCATCCGGTTATTTTCTGGCTCACGCATATACTCATGATATTGGACACCGGAACTGATATCTATTGCACTGTACAGTACTGGAAAAGGGACGATATTCAGAACGGGCGTACGGTCGCGGTTTTAGCATTGATGACTCTGTCTTTCGGGGGAATGATAACGTTATGGAGTATTGGCGCGTTGCTGTTTTCCACTGTTGTGTGTTATTCATCCAGTTCTGTGGAAGACCGATCGGTTGCCCGTAACGACTTGAGTAACCAGGAATTGATTATTGCAAAAGTATATCAAGGATTTCATGAATCTGTACCGCACCTTTTGCTTAACATGTACGCTTTCCCTTTGAAGCTTGCATCGCAAGAAAGCGATGACGTGGTTCGTATTTTGTCGCCTCTACTGTCGTTCTTGTCCGTAATCGTCGCCCTGCAGTTGCCGTACGAAGCGTATGCGATATCAAGGCCGGTTCCAATTATGTACACCCAGAGATGCATAACATGCGTGTGCAGGGCTGGTTTTCTCATGGCAAGACTCCTCTTTATCGTAAGTCTTTCCGTGCTGGTAGAGTGGTGCGCTCTGCTGGTGTCTATATTCTATATCTTTCTGCTCCTCTGCGTAAACTACGGATTGGAAGAACACGAGAATTCCGATTGTTTTGGTCACTGGTTTCGGAATTTGACGAACCGTGGCATGCTGGCTATTTACTGCTGTTTCACGCCATGCCTGCCCTGCGATCTCACGTGGGTTGGTATCGGAAAGATATTGCTCTTTGGTATTATTCAATTACTTATCGTGAGGGGGTCTTCAGCCCTCACCCATGACGAGCAGTACTTGGAATATCTGTCCGAGGATTTCCGGAATCACGCCGCAGTTGCGTCGACGAGTTTTGTTGGTAATTTTGCTTTACTTGTTAGCATTATACTCGACATGCGTCATTGATGTCAGTTCACTGCTGTCAGGAATTATCTTCGTTGCTTCGATGAGGATGGTCTGAATTGAATGATTCAACAATGCAAAGGCTAGTAAATCTTTATACGCACAATCTCTGAGAATATCTCGATATCATTATCTCGAAATATTTTATGTAATAAAATGTTTTATTGATCAGGGTAAAGTCGCTTGTGTCATTTTGCCAGGTACAGCCGTTTTATATGTGCAACCAACGACGTAGTGGTGCTGTATCGCTTTCCTGTCATAGAGAGAGAGAAAGAGAGTCTTTATTTTCATCAAACCAAAATATATAACGCACGGCAGTGATGGTGGTACAGAAAATATGCATGCACAGTATTCGGTATTAGATAGGAATGATCGATTAAGACCGTGAAGGTCATCTAGTCTGATCACACCTGCATCAAACTATGGATGTGTAACAACTGGACGTCGTTATGTGTTAATGTCAGACTATATCTGTAACGCCATCTCATGGACATTGCTAGGCATTCTGCCAACAAGCCAGTCATGGCTATGAGTTGAACAATGAATAGCACGGTTCCCGGGATCTCCATCAGAATCATAGTATTTAACTCGTTTTCGCCTGTTATTTGCACTCTTCGTTATGATGCTGAAAATCGAACAAATATGGGGTTTGCGTTCATAGTGTTATATAGCACGGTAACTGCAGTATCTCTCTATTGATCATCAAAGAGTCAAAATGGCCAACAAAAAAGAAGTAATTACACTATGCTTAGTCCCGACGGCGTTTGAAGCAGCGTCGGTCGATTAAAATTTGAAATGGTGTGGGCGCATTGAGTCAACCGATTCTGGTGATGCCAGAAACCGTACATCGATCTCTGAATTTATTCTTCGTTAAGAACTCTGTACTGGTACACTTCACTGTGGAAGGGTCACAGTACGTCCCACTTCAGGATTTGTTGTCGTCTTTTCTAGAAATCGAAAATGTCCTACGAGGACGCCATTATGTCCATCTTTTTGTCAATTCGCCTTGTTTGATAGCTTTGAGAGCCAGGTGATTGTACAATGTACAATGTACACGAACAACAATATAATGCCAAAAATGACACGAAATATACATCTTATATCCTTAAGGCAGATTTAAGTTTTCTAATAAGAGTACAATGTTCCATGTGTTGCCGTAAAACGTTTGAAATTTGTTGAATATTTTTATTTTAAATTGGCACTGCACAGTGGCGCCTTTTTAAGCCTTGTTCAAAAAGACATTAATTTCGTAGTGTTTATACTGCCTTCGACTTTCTTTTTTTATGGAGGACTTACATTCATTTTCTCTGTCTCTCCACAGCTCATTGCCCTTTATTCTGGGATTTTCAATGCACGGCAGTAACAGTGAGGTGGGACAGGAGGGGCCCAGAGACACCTCGGACACGTGGAGGGCGGTTTGTAACGGCATTCGAAACCACTTCCATTAGAATCGTGACATCAGCAGCTGCGCGCGGTAGTTGCTTTGTCATTCACGTATGAATAATTGAAATCTGCTGATGAGGTATCGCCTGCAAATGGTAGTCGTAACCCAGCCAGATATTGCCTTTGTTCAGGAAACTATAAGTCTTGAAATGAATATAGTGTCTCATGCAGCTGAACTTCTGCAACATTGGCAATAATCGTTGTATCGGAATTACATGGGCTACTTCTAGACATGGGAAGATCGTGACATTTTATTTACCATCGCTACCACCATATCTGGGGTGATGTATCATACTGGTTATGTTCCGCATCATATCCTCGCTATACGCCCCTGTTTAGCAAACCAAAAATAATTTAGGATAAGGTTCTCGTGCTTTGAATCATGACGGAAACTGTACAGTAGGGCTGTTCAAAAATAACCTTTTTTCCTGAATCTTGCTGGTTACTTGATTAAATCGTTAGGTTGCCTTAAAAAATGACGCACACCAAATTTGAATTCATTCCAACCAATATTCGCGGATTTCGTAGAGTTTGAAAATTTGGAATTTGCCATGAAATGCAAAAAAATTTTTTTTTCGAATTTTTCTGCCAACCCCATGAAATTGTTGCGCTGTCTTCAAAAACGATGCAAAACAAATTTGACTCAATTCGAAGCCGTAGAAGTGAAGTTATTTCAGTTTTTCTTTGAAAATTCTGGGATCATCAATGATTGGTGGATCATCCCAGAATTATCATCAAAAAACTTGAATAACTCGGCTTCTGCAGCTTGGAATCGAGTCAAATTTGTTTTGCATCGTTTTTGAAGACAGAGCAACAATTTCATAAGGTTGGAAGGAAAATTGGAAAAAAAATTTTTTTTGCATTTTTAGGCAAATTCAAAATTTTCAAACTCTACGAAATCCGCAAATATTGGTTGGAATGAATTCAAATTTGGTGTGCGTCATTTTTTAAGGCAACCTAACGATTTAATCAAGTAACTCGCAAGATTCAGGAAAAAAGGTTATTTTTGAACAGGCCTACTGTACAGCTACTACAATATTATAGTCTATTATTTTTACAAACAACAGCAAGTATCATTGACACTTCCGCCTTTCCACACGAGAGACAAATGCGAGGAAATTCGCGTTTTGTGAAAGCAAGGCCATGTTTGCGATTTTTTATGGCGTTACGAAATAATAAATGTTTTCGCATTCTGCTTTTCATGCATCATCACATCACGCTGTAAATGCACAGATCTTTATTAGATAACACGCAATTAAATTACGACTGGCCAATATTTGCCAATGCATTGGGGCTTGTGCTAATGCGTCTGAGAAAGTTCGCATCTCACCTCTGAAAAGCATCGTCAAATCCTGGTTAAGAACGAATGCATTAACTGTTAGCATGCGTTAATATTGAGTGTTGTAATCGATCGTACGATTTGTCAATATTGGTTTATCCGGACTGAAACAATGCTTTCGCTTCCGTCACAATATTCCACTAGTGCTTTGCCTATTTCCGCTGTCTTCGATAATATC
>ATSW01122620.1:0-10312 GCA_000444245.1 Botryllus schlosseri | reverse complement strand
CCCCAGAATAACGGCAAACCCCCCCCCCCCGGTTTAGAGCCACTATCACTAAATCTGACACTAAGAAGAAAGAAGAAAAATTTCAAGTAACATAAATCCGCCCAAAATAATATATCGTTTATGTTAATTTATGAAAAACAATTGATCCTATTTCAAGCCTTCAAAATTCCGGACATTCGTGCATATTTTAGAATTTCCTCCCGGACGCAGTTTGAACGGTGAAATTCCGGACATGTCAGGTGAATTCGGGACGTATGGCAACCCTAGTCTATAGTAATCACTTTCCTCGATTGCGATAAAATGCCAGTATATTCAAACTGGATAACAATCGGGATGATAACCATGCGCCTTTAAGTTACCATGATCAGCATTTTGATTCCTTGGAGGGGCAGACATTCTATGGCTTTTTAAATGTATTTAATAACCTTATAGAATCATACATTTGGGTAATGTACCAGAGTGCATAATTTTGTCCTATACATTATATACGAGCAATATCATATGTTCATTGTTTACAAACTTTTACGTTCTACGAAGGAGCAGTGTGCTGTCACAAAATGCATTGACCGATCAAGTCTGCTGTTTAATGATAACGGATGGAACTAAGTTGAGTATGGAGTTATGAAATACAATGTTTAAAACCATAACGATGTATAAGGATGAAAACTGCTCCAAGTAAAAATGGTTTCGCCAAAAGTCGAAAAGAGGTCCTGATTTAAAGAAAATTGAAACCCACTGGATTAAAGCTCACCCAAAACTCAGTCGTTCTATTCTACAACAGCCCAGCTCAGGTTTCATCATAGATGATTTTAAGAACAATAGTTGAACTTTTGCTGCTATATAGGCTCACCGTAATGTCACCAACCACAGTCGAGATCTAATCAAATTAAGAAATTGAGCAAAATTTACAGCGACAACATCTGACGTGATAGAGCAATTCTGAGCACACGATCGGATTCAGCAACCTAAAATTGCCTACATCAATCATCAAAGTTTCTGACGCAAATTCTGTTTTGAAATTTGTAGACCATCTTCGTAATCATTGCGACACTATAGCTAGCGCTTGAGACAGGCTATATATGGTTATCATATGGGGCTTGTGAGATGCGAGCCACTGATCTGCGGTGTCTGATGCAAATCAGTTTTTCGGTTTTTATGAATGCTTTGATTCCCCAATCTAGTCCTATAATGTCGGTTTGCGCGTCCATTTATTCTCACATGAATCGGAAACCCGTAGAAGACATGTTCACGGAAACCTCTTTTTTGTAAATCAGGGATGTCAAACACACACTGGATCGCGATTCGAATTCAAACCTTGTATCGGTTGCGGACGGGGTAATCAAATTACCGCAAAGCGTTACCTCCAAATCCATTCAGTTTAGTGGAATGCTTCAATATTACCTTCATACATAATCCCTAACATTACGAATCATAGGGCTCTATTTTAGAAACGCCTTTCTACACAAACAATGAAATTGGCAAAAATACAACAATTGATTGATTGAATAGTTCTAAACTGCTGGACATGACGATAAAGTTGACTTATTTTTATCCCATCTGATGTGGTGACGCGGTGTTGGACATGCGTATGCGTTGTGGGGAATACAAGATGCTCAACTGTAAACTCGAACTCTTCGAATATAGTCCATCGCCATTCGTGTTTCAACGGATACTATCATGTGTCACAACATTATAACAGTTATTGAAGCTCCGCATTGAACCAACTCGCCACACTTAATAAAGTGGGAGCGATTATATCTACCGCAACGAAATACTACAAGCAATTCGGTGATTTGTAGCTTAGTCATCGATGTGGAATTTATATCCCGCATCGTTCCGGATTTAATAGGACAATCCTAGTGCGAACGCAATCTCGTATTGATTCCTGTTAAATAGGTTAACACCAGGGGGCCCTGTTGTATAAGTGAGTTATACGATCATCGTGAATAATGTCAAGCACTGAAGCATGGATTACTACAGCGAAGAGATCAGTTTTGTTTGTGGTATCTATGGTGCTTATCGACTATTATCATCATTTACACCACACCGATGTTCTCCATTGTTATGCCGCGGCTGCCGACTTCTACCGCGGCTCACTTCTAGGCTTTTATAAGACATCGCCTACGCGGATGAGATGGCGAGGAGGAGCCTTGATAAACCTCGAGCACTTCAGTAGGAGTTCTGGTGTTGATCTCGGTTGGACACAAACCCGCAACCCAATGGTGTTGCAGCTGTGGATTATACCAATACGCCATCTCGCCACCATAAAACACAGAAGGGGTCCGCCTTGAATTATATCAAGCACTGGAGCATGGATTGCTACATCGAAGCAGTCTATGAATCACAAGTAAGGCCGTAGTTCAGAGTGAAGCTGGGAAACCCGTTGTCATAGGTTCTACAACTAGTCACTTCTTCGAATTTACAATCCTTAGCGGTGAATCTCGCACGTGCCTATAGTACAGTCTTGTAAGTATATCAAGTCGACAATGTAAGTGCTGGTCAGTAGTAAACGCAGGAAATAACATATATTAGGCCTTCGAAAGATATGTGACCGCGTTCTAAACGACTAAAATATAACATAAAATACGGACTGCCCGGCCTGCGGCACGCAAACAAGTAAAAAGTTTAACTGCTGTGCCAGTCGGTCTCTAATTAACTTCGGTCTTGAGCGATTGAGATTTAAATAGCGATAATTAGCAAAATATATATGAATATATTCACGAAATTCTTACATGTCCGTGTGTTTCAGCTGTTTGGTCGCTATGATATTTTCACTCCGTTGCTTGAGAGCACGGAATAATGTTAGATACCAGGATAATAACTAGAAAAGTACATTAGTGTTTCTGGTAGAGTTCAGTGGGTGATTTTACCAATTTCCTTCCCTTGCTTCTAATGGTTTCGCACTTGCTTGACATTTCTCGTGTTGTAGTCAGGATTGGGGAAACAGTATTAGGACTTGAACTTTATTTAAAAGACTCGGGTGGCGGTGCCACATTATCAATTTCAGATTGCACTAGGTCACAAGGATAGATTTTATAGTAGTAATGCCAAAATCTTCAACGTCATTACACGTAGAAGTAGCTATTTGCCATGTATTTAGAATCTACACCGAAAGCAGGAATTGAAAGGTCAGAAAGGTAATCAGGTATAGGCCTGAATAGTGTCGAAAAATAAATTTGGTTTCGGGATCGCATAGACTTTTAGTAATGAATCTGTCGTGACTACGTTCGAAATTCCAAAACGCGTTTCCGCAGCTGACATAAAAGTACTAACGACATTTAAACAAACAGGTGCGATCTTCGCATCATGGGTTGCATCGCAATTTTCAGGCGACTCGACTAGATGCAAATCTTTTTGACTTTTTCTTAAATATGGAAAATGGGTCGCCTCGACTTGTATGACTTTGTGTATGTTTTTCCTACTGGTAATCGAGTCATTGCGCACGACTAAATCCAGTCATATGACTCGACCTTCAAAATATTCATTGCTAGCACTCAAGTAGAAGTAGAAGTAACGACTATAACCACGAGAGTACATTATGAATGCGACGCCTTTGATGTCACCAAAGAGTTGTGAAAAATGAGTTGAACACTACTTGAAGTCTATACGAAACAGTAATTAACAACACGATTATGACTCGGACTCGAGTCTCAAAATTACGACCAGGACTTAACCTTTTGCACCTCAACTTGAACTCGTTTATAAAAGTAGGATGACCTTGGGACTCGGGACTTTGAGACTTCGTAACAACCCAGCATTGAAGCTATATTTATTTACACTGATCTATTATTGTGTCTGAATTAGGATTAGCTGGATGAAGCGTGTAGGTTGTTGTTGTTGCTGCTTGGTAAAAGAAAAATTTGGCGCTTATCACCTGTTGGTGTTTTGCACCACGGTCAATGATGGCCTAAGAAATGAAAATAACCGGTGAATAATTGTCAACTGAAAGCAAGTGTTCCGTCTATAACCTCACTTTGACCTTTACTGGCCTGTCATTACAAAAGTTATGGCTGGTTCATTTGTTGTCTCATAGATTCTGCAACTCATCACAGATTAGCGTTTCAGCGGGTCGATTAGAAGCTTCCGACTCAGCATTTGCAACACATGCAAGCATCAAAATACATAGCATATTTTGGAAAAACTCTATCGTTAATGTCTCGGAAAACATTGGCGAACATTGACCAAATTTTGACCTCACGTATACAAATTAGGTGTTTCTCACATACTGTTAAAATTGTACTACTTATCTTCATTTCTGGTATAGGAACTGTCTGTCCTAAAGAAGAAAATGATCCGTTCGCCGACGGTGCAAAATCTACGAGGCAAACGAAATGCACAGGTCAAGAAATTTTGACATTGTAAACAATTTTGACAAATTTTTAAAATTTTGACCTAACGCTACAGTTTTGACAAATTTTTAAAATTTTGACCTAACGCTACAGTTTTGACAAAGTTTTGACTTATTTTGATATTAAAAAAAAATCGCCCTAATAAATCAACCAACTAGAGCAGTACCGATGTTTATTCGAAGACCATTGAGTTACTTTCGTTTGCTGGTGGTTCTTAAAACGTTTTATGCAACGGACACAAAATATAAGAAGCGGAACTTTTATGTGGATTATGCGACAATGTGGCTAGTGCCAAACGCAAAAATTTGACGTGACAGAGAAAAACCGAATTCATTTTTTAATCCAGCGCCCAAAAGTTAGACGAAGTCAACAAAATTGTGTTGCCCAGTGTTATTCAACTGAGATAGTTTTTACGCGATCCGCGCATTTTGATTCCAGCTAATAATTATTGCTCTGTGTATAGTCCACATTTCATATTTGAGAGTTCTTTCAACAGTGATAACCTTCCATGGCATCAAACTATGCGTTGGGATTGCATACATTATTGTTGCTCTGTCGGACATTTTTTGATATGACGATTACGGGGCGCGAAATTCCTCCCTATCATAAAGGGTGGGCGTGTCGATAAAAGTTTCAGAACCACAGACAGCCATGGCGCTAAACGTACGTGGTTTTATCTAAAAAATCGATTCCGATTGGAAATAGTCTAAATCACAACTACCTAATGAAAAGGCGCAGGTAGACAAACCATCTTGTGAATCCTACTACCAAAAACTGGCCCGGTGGCCTATAGGCCAGGTGGATGTGTCATTTCAAAGACTACTCCAAGTCGTTTCGACGCTGCTGACCTATATTTTCAATGTATCGCAGTCTTGTGATGTTATGAAATGTTGGAATTGTAATAATAAATTGAATGTGGCGAGATAGCGCAGTGGTATAATCTGCGGCTGCAACACCAACGAGTTGCGGGTTCGAGTCTGACCGAGGTCGACTTCAGAATTCCTATACCTAAGTGTTGGAGATTAATCTAGGATCTTCCTCGCCACCTCATCCGCGTAAGCGGTGTTATACAAAAAGTCTAGACGTGGGCTGTGCCCAAGTCGGCAGCTGCGGAATAAAAAATGAACAGAATCGACCTGGTGTAAATGACCATAGTAGTTGACAAACACCATGAATAACTCAAACAACAACAACAATAAATAGAATTGAGTCTTCTATTCTGTTAGTGAGGGGTCTGGTGTCAGAGTTGCTGTCAAACTTTTACACGCGCCTAATCGGCTAAAATCCTAGTGCAATTTACTAGAGGTCAGAGTATCTGTATTCAGTATAGGTGTCAGAATCGCGAGGGCTTCCGTTAATGAAGTATTTTGTAGCTGAAACGGCTCGCTCAAAATCACGTTATGCCATTGTCTATTTCAGTCATAAAATACCCATAGACTATCACCGAAGAAAAGCTACGATGGAGCTCGTCTACAAGAAGTCTCAATCGCACACCGGCAATTTGGTGTCAAATCTGAAATGCAACGGGGATTTCTGTGACGTAACGATAAAATGCGGAGATTTCCAAGTTATGGCGCATAAGTGCGTGCTGGCCGCATCAATAGAATATTTCAGACGGATGCTTTTGACCGACACGCACGAAGCCAAGACCGGAATTATAAACTTTTCAGCAATGCTACCAGAGGTTGTGGAGCAATTTGTCGATTTCATTTACTTGGGATCTGTGGGGCTCTCCATGGCGACTGCCAGAGGCCTGATCGATGCGGCGGAAATGCTGCAGCTGTCTGAATTATCCGATCTCTGTGTGGAAATTCTCGCGGAAAACATTGATCTGGAGAACTTTGCTGAAGTGATCGCAATGGCCTGTCTCTATAATAAGTCACTCCTGAATACGCCGATTAGGACATTTCTCGAGTTGAACCTGAAAGCCGTCGTAAACTCTGACGATTTCAAATCGTTCGAATACCAGGCGGTGGACTACTGCTACGAGTTGATGCAAAGAGCCTCTACCAAGATTGAAGCGTTAAAATGGCGCGGGTTGATGATGTGGACGAATGCAGATCTCGAGAAGAGAGAAACCCTATTCCACGACTTGTTTCAAAAGATCAATCTACAATGCCTTCCTAGGGATTTCGTTAGGAAACATATTTGTTCCGAGAATATCATTGACGGCTCTATGAAGAGCCTACGACACATCCGGAGATTTGTCGCCAACAAGTTGCCAATAGTCAAAGAGCGAAACACGTCACCGAGTCACATAACGTCAATAAACCTATCAACCAGATTGGTTTATCAATACGATTTGCGTAACGAGGAGTGGGCAGTAGTGGGAGAATTGCCATCCGCAAGCCGCTGGCTCCAATCTGTCGCGGAATATGACGGGATACTCTACCTTGGAGACGGTGTATCTCTGCATTCGTTTTCCGAGGTAGGGTGGAAGCTTCTCCACCAAATAGAAGAAGAACAACTCCCATACGACATATATTACAGCAGGGTCGTATGCACCGGAAGATGGGTGATTATGATCACCGCTTGTCGCACTGTCATCTTTGAAATTTCGACAGGTGATATAAATGAAGTGCGCCACCACACGTTGGAAGAATTTACGGATGGATTCTTCGTTTTGGGATTGGACGCGACAGTTTACGTTCTCGGTGGAGTTGAAAGGACAGTTGCGGCTGGAGAGAGGAAAACTGTCGCAAAATTGAAGTTGGTGGAGAGGCGCTATGTTTCTGTCGCTTCTATGGCCAAGGGCAGAGCGTACGGCGCTGCAATCCAATACAACGCCTACATGTACGCTATGGGAGGTCACTCGCGTACCGTCGAATTCCATAATACCCGGACAAGGCAGTGGCAGATTTTAGGAGGTCGTGAAATACAATGCCGCAACCTCACGGCTCACCTAGCCGATAAGCTATACATTTTCGGAGGCGCGCTGGGACCCCATGTCAAATCCGTTGAACTGAGTCGGCTGGAAATCACCGCGAAAGATTTGAGGCTTACCCGGCGCAGTGATGGCGACATGGATACATGCTGCGCGTCATNCAGNAAGTACATCAAATTATAGCACTGATGACCATTGTCCGATCCTTGAATNAGTTATTTAGTAGACNACTTNGTCCATAGCGGAGCACTGCAGTAACAAATAGATGTGCGTTATTATCGCATCATGTACAGTACATTGAGCGAACATTATCTTCGTAATTAGANGTATTGGTTACGAATTCCTTNTAGTTTTTCGGAGTACTCAAGGGAGTGNTGCCTACTTGCACTACTTGCTCAAGATGATATTTTCAANATATCTGCTTCTTTCAAATCAGCATTTATTTCCAAGATCAGAAGCTCAGTTCTCATTAAACGAATNATTCATAACAATACAATTGATNTCCCATGCGACATGTGCCGTAGCTGTTTGGATTTTNATGGTTTATCTTATTTCAACGACAGCAGTTGTTACTGCAGCAATCTGAAGCATATAATTAAATAAGTATAATTATGCGTCGCGTGACTCTTCCTTTATATGTAATCGTCGACAGTCGCCTCTTTATTAAACCTGTCCTTATACTGTTGGTTGCGTTGCGTATGTATGGTCGTTAGTTTTTCACTTGTGTGTGTCCTCTGTTTGTTCTCTCTAACCTCATGTGACCAATATTTTAAAACCTAGTTTCGCGACTTACTTTATTCGCTGAAATTCGGCCAGTCCTTCGTTTACGCCGTTTTTTTTTGCCATATATCATCCATCACCAACGGCGTTTCAGTTTGCACAATCGGTCTTGGAACATATGTTCAATGTTCATTGTTCAAGTTAAAAAGCCGACGTATATCATATGGGATGGTTGTAGCCCTCAAAATAGTCGTTTCAACAGCAATACACTGTAAATTTTGAAGTGTTGCTCAACCCGGAAAATTGAACACGAAACGTGATCCAAAAATTGAACGCCTAGAAGTGTTGCGAGGTGTTTAAATTAAAGGTGTTTACCTAAAAAGTGTTCAGCCTCAAAGTGGCTGGTTGACTAGTCACCGGAACGCAGGGCTCAAAATAAAATCAGATTTTATTGATTCATGAATAGATGACGCTTATAATACCCAACCTGGGTGATTAAATACGTGCAAACATTGAAATTTCCAATAGCTGCTGTGACAAGGTTTCATAAATTCAGATCAGCAGTTGAAACCGTTTCCGGAATGGTCCATGAAATCACGAACATCACAAATGATCAAGAGCAAACTCACTACAAATATCATGCAACTCGCTCAATCATGAAAATGAATGCATAGGGAATTAGGGATAGTGATAACAAAATATAATTTAGTATCTTTAACTTTCGTGACAATGGCATGGAATCAAATTCATTGGTTACGTCCGTTAACGGAAAACATGATCAACACAAATCATTAAAACTTATTTAAAACTGATCAAATTATGGCTTGTAAATTTCTAATTTTATTCTAAATAAACAAACAATGAATGTATCAGTTTCACTACCACTACCACGATAAACAACCATAAGTATTTTTTTACTCTTAATGAAATTGGGCCTGCTAACCAGGCATCAAAAATATTCTAGGGCTTGCATTACAAGTATTTATATCAGGTTAATGCCAATCACTTTTGAGTCCATACAAATTTTGCAGATTAAAAGAAAAGATTTTGTTGTTATTTACCAATCTGCTGCAATATATGAAATCTGGAAGTCATTAGGGCACTGGTTCTTGAACATTTTTGGACACGCCACCTTATGATAGCAAAAGAATTTCACACACACCTTATCGTCGTATCATAAAATTTAAAAAAGCAATCAGAACGCTTGAAATCCCAACGGATAGTCGGATGGCAGTGACGGTAATAGTTGTTGATGAGAGAATATTCAAACATTAAATTCTGACCATAGACAGAGAAATAACTAGAAGCTGCCATGTGCGAAATAGATTTTAGTTGACAGCGGCTTCACGGCCCTTCAAATGCTTTCTCCCGTTTGAGAACCACTCCTTCAGGGTATGACAATCCGATGCATAGTAGCTCAAAACGTCAACAATGTTTCTGAATACTCCATTTCACTGAAGCAGTTTTATATTCTTGGCATCAGCTGCTATCCAGGATCAGTCAATCTCTGATTCGTGGTGTGCCATGGTGTTTGCTTTTTTTCTACTGGTCGAATCCAAGTTGCGCTCCTTGAAAATGTGATTAAATTCCAAAGTTTTGAAAATGTCAATGAAAATTCTAAATTTTATGCAGAAATAAATATAAATATTTCACACATGCAGGTTACACAAGCACAGGAAAGGCGCTCGGGTACATGTGAAATCCTATCACTGAGAAGGACTAAAATTCGCATAACGACTAATAAAAATATCTTGAATTAGGTCTGCGTTTTTTTCAATTCGGCCATTTTGACATTTACATTTACATTCAGACGCACAGGCAACAGTGAGAATGCAGAACTGTAACTCAGAATGAAATTTATAGCAGAACGTCGCAGGTCTATGTAAATTTGTATGGTCCGCAAAAACAGAAAGATTACGGTACCTGTTTCAATAAGACATGCGCTGGGGTCTTGGATTATATTAGTTTGTCTCTCAATTTGGCTTGGAGAAGAAGACAGTTGACTTCATCAACCTCGTTTTGCTGAAAATGTAATTGATTGCAAACAAGATCCGAAAATAAATATAGTAGAATCGTTATTCCTATGGGTTCGGATTTCCATTATAATAATTGACATACGGTAGGCTTTACATATACCTTCGATTCTAAGATTTTATAGCTGCTTTGAATTGAGACGAGAAAATATACCAGACAAAGGACACATTGATTGTCTTTAGTACAAAAAACTTTGTGACATCTTATCGAAGGTGTTGAATACTTTTCTTTCATTGCAGTAATTGTAATTGTTCTCAATCTTTCAAAATCCTTCCTTCCTGAATAAATTTAATTAATTGGAATTAGCACGACATGGGAAATGATC
>ATSW01122593.1:0-11528 GCA_000444245.1 Botryllus schlosseri | reverse complement strand
CACACAGAACCTTTCAAAAAGGTTCGCGTTCACACGAACCTGAACCTTTCAGAGGTTCACACCATCCCTATACCTCTGGTTGAACTATTTTGAACATGCGCAAATTCACGGAATGTACATGGGAAGTTGTATGATTACAAGTTATTGGAGTCATGAGTCTTTTTCAAAAGGGCTCAATATCCATTTATGATTAGAAATCGCGCGGAAACGAATTTTACAGCAAGGAGTTCCAATAGTGGCGCACCCGTCCGCCGCACCACAGTTTCTGTTTGATTAACCTTATCCATACTACGACTCATATTGGTCAAGCTAAATGCGGCGAGTTGGAAAACAAATTCCATCTGCGTTGTCGCGTCGGGAGAGTCGTCCGAATATCAAACACCGTCTTAAAGCGCGTCGAGAGCTCGAGAAAACGGCGATAAAATGCGACAAATGTAGATTGGAATAAATATCTTTATCTCGCCGGTTGATTCGAGTGTGCGGTCAATATTTGTCGACCGGCGTTTTCAGAGTGTTAGACGCCATTGTCGCTTTACACATTCAAGATTGCATGAAGATTATTCCTAATCATCATTTCATATGTTTGCGGTCTACATCTGCATGACTGAGGGGCGTGCCCGCGCTCTGCTATGGATTAATCGCACCGCCACGTGTGCAACGTAAAATTGTACAATGATTGTACAATGTACATTTGTACATACACGGACTGGCGCCAGCACGTGCTTCGTAGTTCCCAAGTCATAGTTTCATGCGTTGACATACACAAATATATGAATGAAGAGAATAAGATTTCCGAGCGGTTGTGATATTACGATGCTGGCTGTCAGAACGAAACATTCACTTCCAGTATTGATAGTTTGTGCTCGACTGGAAGCATGTTATTTTTGACCTGTAGACTTGTAAAATCAGGAAAATATATTAGGGATGGTGTGAACGTGAGGTTCACGTTCGTGTTCTGTGTGTGAACCTAGGAAATTTAGAGGTTCACGTTCACAACCGAACCTTGGTAGGTTCTGCACTGTGAACCTTTTTCATATATTACAATTTTCACTTCATTATGACATCTTCCGTTCAAATTTATTGCATTTCAACTACGGGCTACTCTATTCATGGCGCTGGCAGTATAAAAATCTACAGTAAACGAGCATGCACCTTGACAATCTCAAAAGTTTTACTTGCTTTATAACAAAAGTTTGCTCGAAATATCCAGCTTAATTACCGTTTGTGAACATTTAGTGACTCTCTGCTGTGAGCTTGACCCGCAATCACACAACATCACGAGCGAAATGCGTAGTCAGCAATGATGCTTACTCGAACAATCAATGAGATTGATATCGTTTACTGATGTAAAAAATCTAGCCGGGTTCGGGGTCAATCTTGACTTCATAGGTTCACTGTATCATTAAAACCAGATCCGTACGATTGAGGTGTTGGCTACTGCTCTATAACTTGTTAATGGATTAAAATCGGTAGCAAGTATAGAAACCCGTTTTACACTCTGCTCAATATCAATGTAGCAATACTCAGACGCCGAATACATTGTCCGGCCTGGGCTAGACCGTTAAGGCGTAAGCTTTTATCCCCTGGTAAGTCCTCGTCGAAATTGTTTGCTAAGCGACGGAAAATATTGATTTTATGGGATGATTATATCCTCTGATAGCCTCAGTTGATACATTTAGCGACGTTTAAAACGCCAATATGTACCTCATCATTGTGGCATTATGTGGCCCGAGTCGTCACTAGGTATCGTGTACAGTGTACACTGTACAAGTGTACATTGATATAGGCTATCACTTCACTGAAAGATAGGATTGGAATTTGCGATATGACGTCACGTGACGTCATGAGGTTCACGTTCGCGTTCAAACAGAACCTTTCAAAAAAGTTCGCGTTCACACGAACCTGAACCTTTCAGAGGTTCACACCATCCCTAGAAAATATACACATAATTTATTTACTTGAAGTTTGCGGTATGACCAAGACTGGGAGGTAGATGACACGGGGTGATCATTAATATTCACAGAACATGTTAATGGCACTGTATGCGGTGTGATCATGTCATGTTTGACTCAAACTATTATAAATTATATCCTTTTTAAATATCCCTATGGCACATCAGTCGGCATTGACTTCTTTCGTGCTCTGATTTCTAAACAGGGCATAACCAGATCAGAAATTTGACCTCGTTCTCTCAGTTAGTAATGAAACGGCGATATAGCTAATGTGCCACCATCTATATACGATTCTATCAGAGGCGTAGGACAATAGAACAGTCACATCTTGAAAATATTTCATAATTTTATAAACTACACAATTATATATAAATATATATACATTACATCACGCTACAATCCTGTTTGTGTTGACGTCTAATGGCAAACGTTAAAAATGTAAATGCTGACAGATGAACGTTAGGTCGGTCGAAAACTGTTAGCACAACAGTTATTACCGCTGATGTCGTGGCATATATAGTTTTACGACTGCACGGTGCACATTGCAAAACTAAAATCTAACGTAAAACATCTAATTTATAGGCGTATGAGTGTTGAAGGTAAACCCAGCGTCGTCACGTTCGCCTATAGTACGGACGCAAACTTGCGTCATTCACAGATAAAGCGACGCCAGTCTGCAAACGTACCGGTAACTTCGCACCGGAATGGGTTTGACGATCGGGAATCGCGAGCCAATATTGGTGTTTAACACAAACATGGCATGTTGGCACAATCTACTCGTGTGAAAATAAAGAAAAGTACAAAGTCACAAGGGTACGTGAGAGGCGAGAATAGAGTCCTCCGTCCACGTCACTCTTATACAGCTTGGGGTAAAATTCTAGTTGTCCTATTAGTCTAATTAGCGCGAAAAAGAAGTAATCTAATCTAATTCGTGAAACGTTTCTATGCTCTAATTTTAATTCTAATCTAATTTCTGAAAATGCTAAAGGAGTACTATGCAAAACGAGCCAAGCTTGCTGCACACAGACATTTGCCATTCTTATGTTAATGAATATTAATTAACTCTGATTTGATACGAACTGAACGTGACTCAATTTCGAAGTTTTCGCTAATTCAGTTGTTCTAAGTCTAAACTAAAGTGCAAAAAATCAGTAACTCTATTTCTAATGGGTCATTTCTGTAGCACTGATCGAGGGTTTATATCTGTGCATTGGTGCAGAGGTATACGGAATACCGGTATAGACCGAAATTTGAAAATATTGCCCATGGTATCGCAAAGAGGGTTGCTATCGGGAAGACAGTATTGCCGTCCGGGATTGATTCTATGACATCGAATTGAAACTGATATTCATAATATCACATACCAATCCATGACGCTTGCGCTGATCTCTATACTCCTAGGCAGATTAATGTTTTAATGGTGTTGTCTTAATTATAAATATACTTCTCGCGTTAGTATTCTCAGCATCATTTTGACGCGCTAATCACAAACACACACACAATATGAAGGAGTTTCACAAGCCCAACCTTTATGTTGTTAGGTGACTGCGGATAAGATTTGGCGATGTTAATAAATCTCCTACTGAACACAGAAACACTGAGCCATGTGGGCATCTATATAATACAACTTTATTGAAAATTTATGGAAAGTGCTGTGCAAAATGCGATAATCGACATATAGTATTTTCATTCAAATAAAACAACAACAACTTAACGCAAACGAGAAGCGGAGCAGTCAAGCTGATGCAGTTATTCAAATTGTCCGGTATCGGATTAATACCAGTCTATTTCCCTATCACTTTTGTAAATCACATTCATATGTCGCAGTCGGATCATACAACGAATCATGGATGCTGATTCACCATCAACGACAAATCAAATACAGGCAAAACCAATGTCTGACCCCGGTCTGAAGAATTACAAAACGCAACTATTTCGAGATGAGATAACCGAAGGCCAAAGAGATCCCAGAATATTCGGTTACTACTGATCAGATTATTGCCTAAACGGTAGGCGTCTAGCTTCTTGCTCGATTGTTTTTGTTTTTGTTGTTGCACCCGTTATGGTCATGGTGTTTCGGTTACTTGTTCATTTTACAACAGGCCGATATTCTACAATGATTCTGCCGTCTTTCCACACGGCCCGATTTCGTCTTATAGGATTTGTAAGGCAACGCTTACGCGAATCAAGTGACAAGGAGGACTCTAGATCAACCTCCAACACTTAGGTGAATGCATAGTATACCTATGTTTAAATTATTTCTGTACAAATAAGTCACAACCACGAGATTGACACGTGCCAACGGGACGTGAGTCGTATATAATCCAATGTTATTAAGGGTACAGGTGAACAATCGCAGGGAAAACGCCCTGCCAACCTCGCGCTCCCACGCCGTCAAATCACAACACCCTCGAATTGTATACAGAACTCGCACATGGTCGTTGATTACCGACAATGGATATTGATTAAGGTCCCGGATGTTCCGATCTCAAGAGGCGTGAATTCGTTTACTTAACGGGTAACAACTGTAAACCAAAACAAAACCAATACTCACCAGTCCATGACAGGTTGAAAGCGCCACCTTCGAATCTGGATGGCCAGCCACGTGTCCACGGAAGTGACAAGACCACTTCGAGCCCGGCGTAAAGGAAGAGAAAGGCTTCTCGCTGCGGTTCTTGTCGAATCGCTCCACCACAAAGTTTTCAGCTACGAGATCCCCATTCTCGGTTAGATTCAAAGTTAAGTCCTGTCCTTTGACGGGGAGCTTGTATAATACTCTTCTGTTTTTGCGAAAGTTTTGCTCTAAATCACGCTTTCTGCGAAGGTTACTTCTCGTTGTGAGAAAGTTCAAGTTGTTGGACATGAAGTTTCCGTTCGTATCCAGTCGGGTTGGATGCACGATTTCGGCGCTACTGGCGTCGATAGGATCTTGAACAAATGGCGTATAGCTTCCGAGGCCTGCAAGGTTATAGTTGGCTGTAACATCAATAAAGTAATGTCGGATTCGCACGGCCAAGCTGTCACAAAATGGACTATTTTTGCTGCAGAACTGAGCAACTGAATATTGCTATGTCAGATATTGACCTTACAGTCGACCTTTGATGTGTATTTATTTATCAGTTGAACTCATTTCAATCACGTTTTGTTTTCAGCTACATTTATTCGAAGAGCTATATCACGTTGCTGGATCGCCCGGTTACATAGGATTGATATCATGGAATTGTAGTTGATGTAACATCTGCTACACCATAAGACCATCACATAGCCTATGATTTAATGTGGGTATACATGAATAATAGATGACCGTGACCGCATATGACTACTATGCACCCTTGAAGAGGGTCTCTAGCGTGCGTCGAATTTGTAGATAAATGAGTCTGGACCATATCGAAACGGCCAAGGTGATATCTGATACGTCAACCCGAAGTAATAATTGAAATATCGTTTCCAAAAATCGCAGTGTCCGATAATGTTTCGATAATTTTTTATTGTCGCGCCATTTGATGACGGAATATACTGACCATTGTAGTGCCTCTGCAAGTCAATACTTCAGTACACGTTGACCAGATCAACTCGATTGTAAGCCGTGTCATATTTAACGTCTTCACTAAAAACTTTTATCAACCAGGGAAAATACACCGGTGTTGTCGGTATGATTTCATTTGATGACAATACGTTTGCACTCTGCATATATGCTGTACGCCTATAGTACGCCTATATGATATTGATATCGTTGCTGCTGCTCTATGATAGAGATAAACTGCCATGTTTTACGAGTGTGACCATTTCGTATGTCTGTTGATTCTTTTCGTGGTTACAAGTGGCAACGTCAATCGGTCATACTGCAGACCCGACATTATGTCAACCGGTTGTGATATAAACAAGAAGTGACCGAGAAATGTTTCGTATTAACGTTTATGACGTGGTTAGAGAATTTTAAAATCACGACAAACGATAAGACGGCTCGACGTAGCACATAATTTAAATTTTTAAACAATGTGCTATACCTTTTTTCAAGCCTGTGGATAAAAATGAGAAGTTAACGACGTTTATTCTATATTATCTGTCGTATTCTACACACATCTAAGTAATAATATGCAAATACGTTGATATTTGTCTAACCTACACGTATGCTGAGATTAATGTTACTTTCAAAACATTGATCAAAATACACCAATTTTGCACTTTTCCAGTGTTCAATAAAAGGCAATGATCTTATTTGATTCGGAACCATTTTCATATAATAGATCCAATTCTCTGGTGGGCCATGCAGAATGTAGATATTCTTTTCATTCGCTCGTGAAAAGCAAATTTCATTCATCCGCCTGACGACATCAATTGAAGATCTTATAGAACTTCAATACACGACTGAATAGTATATTCATAATGAAATAAACCCGAATACTTTCGACTGATACTCGTCAGGGCTAATCGTCAGAAACTATAGTAGAGCATTGAAAATATTATTGTATATCAGCCGAAAATACTCGGGTATATTTCAGTATGAATATACTATTCAATACGATGGCAATTCGTAAATATCTAAAACATGCACGATACCTACATAGGGCTGTGTAGTGTGTAGTGTGTAGCTTCTGTGTACGCAACCCGATGGATAGCAACCCGATGGATATTTCACCCAATTGCTGTTGAGCCAATTCTGCTTGAATTGGGTACGATTCTATATAGTTACTAATCCAATTTTTAACCATGGCGGGAATATAGCAAGTTGGAAAGTGACCATTCTCTAGTTCAGAGTCTCAGTTCCACGATCTGCGGTTAGGGTCATAGCCTTTTTTTAGCTCTCGCACATCTAACATTTCAAAATGAATTTAGCGGACCACTGTTCGAGATAAATCAAGGTACACGTCGAGTCAATCAAATCATATCGCTTTGATATTAATAATTAGGTTACTGATTTTTATTCACGCAAGGCAAAACTATAACGTCACATCGTAATACCAGAGGGAACGGCCTTTAACGCAGCTACGTAATCCTCAGCTGAGGACCATAAGAGGATTTATACCTAAATACAATCACAAAGCAGGGTCGGGTTCGTACCAGTTCGAAAAAGAACTGTAATGAATGCCATATGTAAAGAAGGCCCTCAATATAGTACAGTCTAAGCCGATACTGATAAAAAGTTTTTCTAAGAATACTCATGTCCGGTATTCTTGCGCTGTTGTAATCCTTGTCGCGTGAAAGTCAAAACCAATAACTATACCAGTTGAAGATCGTAACGTGTAATAGAAGTGTGTTACGCTAGGTCCTTGAGGTAAACATTGTGGCAATGTCAAGAAGTATTGGCTACTTCATGTTTTATTTGTCATGATTTGCAGTGTGTCGTTTATTCAACACAAACACATTAGGCGAAACACTATTTGCCTTGACTGCTGAGTACTGATGTCTTCCGGGCAAAATTTTCCATGTAGGCTACGTTGAACGAAAAATAAGTTCCACGTGAAAAGAAAATTGTAGCTATCTAACTAAAGAATAAATATATGAGCAATTACTGACATTCGGTGATATGACGTATTCAAATATCTGCGTTTTATGCACTCGAAGCCAAGGATTTGATCAATCGTGACTTTGAGATTAATAGTTTTAATTTTTATTTGATTTGAGAAAAGGTTTACTTCGATATAAATGGCTCTGTGTAATATAATTTTATTGATCATTTGTCGCGAGCCGCGAGGCCTTATTAACCACGATACATTCCTCTAATAATTTGAAATGGATGTTGTAGAATGCCACTCTTTGCGCTATTCGTGAATTTGGCTACATAACTCAGTATACATTTGAGCAGTACTGTAGTACTGGTACACAAGTATCCATCCCCAGATCAAAGACGAAAGAGATCTGTTTCTGAACGTTAAAGAATTGCGTGGATTCGGGCTTACGGTCCTTTTATGGGCAATTTTGTTTCTATCCAAGTACACTGCAGTAAAGATATGCTTATACAATGAAATGCACTAGTGACTGCCAGCATGCAACACTATATAGAGATTCCGTAGCTTGGCTAATATTCGGCAAAGGCACTAGTCATTACTATGCGTATTTGCACTGCATATGCTGTCAATGCGGATGAACAGAAAGATAGACGATTCCACTATACAGTACAGGTACCGGGTCTCGGCTCCGCCAAGTTGCTATGTGTTTACTGTTTATCTGTACCTCTCATCGCCGATCCCGCTGTCGAATGTGGACGCAACCTTATCAGAGCAAAAACCGTGAACTTTATCAAATGCCCTTCGGTGACGCATAAGCTGTAAGCCCTACAAATAGTCGATACATGCTATTGGTATTGTCATGATAATAATGAGACTAAACGCTAAACGGACTCGTTGACAAACTTCGGGATGTGCACGACACATCAGTAAATTTTGGCTTTTTTCAGAAATTATATACCCGTCACGTGTTATGGCAGATTTTCAGTCATTAGTAGGGCTATTTGTTAAGTTATTCTTAATTCCAGCATCATTTACTTGTCTTGGTTTAATTCAGGGTTAATTAGTTCAAAAATACCGTGAATCCTGATATAGTATTACTGCATTAGGAGTCAATGTCTTTACAACACTGCGCCCTTAGATTAGCGGTGCAACTGACAATGTCGACTGCAGAGCAGGGGTGTTAACTCAACTGGCGTCGCGGACCGGATCGAAACCTTTTAATCGCTTGTGGGCCGAACCAGTGAAATATTCCAATATTTTACGTCAACATCCATGCTACTGGATGCCAGGGTTTTGCACTTTATTACCAAGCATATGCACATAATGGTATATTATATTATATTAAGGATCATATGGGCTCTATTCTAGGAACACATCGCAAACAATGTAATTGGCAAAAATGCGATGTTTAGTCGATTGACAACAGCTATAAACCGCTAAAACAGTGGCTCTAACGACGATATCAGTTGGCATATATGCTCCCTTTGTCTTAGTGCCAATCTGGCGTTAGCCCTGCGTGTATACGCTGCAATGAATACAGGAGATTCAACTGTAAACACCGGCGTTGAAATTTAGTTTATTTGTTATTAAGTCGCGATTCGGGTTTCTCTGGAGATCGGGGACCTTTCGAGTCAAGAGCAGTGATACAGCAGTGCGACCACAGATACTTAAATTATCTTTTTGCGTGACTATTATATTTCCATGTAACGTGAATGTAACGGTTTCGCATTGGCGTTTCTCGTCTGTGAATACCTACTTTTTCGTTCATTTTACCATAAATTTGTGAACTCAGTGTGCACTTTTTTGCCTTCTCTGAATTGGGTGCCAATGTCACCGACTTTTTCATAATGGTGACTAGAGTGAGATCACAGCTCCGCTGTTGGATGGCCATAGAGATTATTCGATGGAAGTTTATTTACTAAAATCTTAACATTTGTTGGAAACGAATGGATAACACAAGAATTTTGCAATCTACTCAGAATCGGTTCGCAATCCGGATGAAATTGTCTGTCGGACCGGAAGCGGCACGCGGGCCGTATGTTTGACACCCCTGCTGTAGGGGTTACATGTTGAGTAAGCGTTAATATATTTGATGGACTGTCAATAAGAATTACCAAAACAGCAGCTATGCTCATCTCAATCCAGTATCTAATATGCAGTCTAATATGCAGCATTTNTCGTGAGTCAATGACCACCACATGCATATCTACTCGATTTGGTAACCAAGGAATTTCTAGACCTAGAGACTGGTTTCAATGCCTCCTGTGTGATTTAGTCAAAAACANGCCCTTCNTATATTATATCTGGTGGATATAGTTCGGCGCGCTGTTATGCGATTAGACAAACAATTTGAACTTGACACACAAAAGGGAGCGGGCGATAAGCTTGTTAGAATTATGATTTTAGATGCTTACGTCATGTCGTGAAGCCCTTAATTCAATTAACCGTATCTTGGGGGTCAACTTACAAAGATCGGATGTTGGGCTCTTCTGCCTGCGTATTATCCCTCGCAAGGTGATGTCATATCGCTCAGAATTACTTTAATCGAAGCGATGTAGCCTACGCAAGACGTGAGAGGACATGGGCCAATAGAGAACTCCGAATGATAAAGAGTGGTGTAGGCTAGTCAGCAGGATGAAGAGCAATGCTATCGCTGTAGCTACGGCTATTATTTTACACAANTTAGCATTTTNGTACTACACATAGACTAAATCCTGAGAAAATCAAAGTTTTGTTACAATTAATAGGCTAAACGACGTTTCACGGTTGCGATGTGGCGTTCTGGTATACTGACAATGTAATATTCGCGATCGCACGTTTCGCTTCCGTCCAANACTATATTCGATATCATTTGTAAATAAATAATGTGAATTCGTCGGAAACAGCTGAAGTCATGCCCGCGTACTAATATATGCNGACACCCATATTGAACGAATGCCACACTTTATCGGTATAGATATCAGATAATNCCCGATGTTGCGAATGGTAAGTCACCATNACTTCAACAGGTTTATGGTATCATCCCGAATTATGAGTAGGGTTAGGATACCTTTTTTTTCTATTTACACATAATGCAATCCATCACTTTGGCAAGTGCACTCGTACAATGAAAAGACAATNAGACATACAACCCAAATGACCTTACCCATAATAATGAAGCAATGTTATTTGAATCTACTAATGGTGGGAAAAGGCTGAAATTTCCAACGCCGAAGTATCTATTTCGGGATGAAAGATTCAAGAGTTCACAAGGTCACGGCGTGGCAACTATGAAGTTGATAACTCCCAGAGGGGTAAATGTTGCAAAGCTTTCATATGTCAATATATCAATTAAGCTCGGGTGTCTTATCGTTCCCGTAGCGCTCTGAGATATCAAATCCTTCGAAATTCAAATTCACCAATGCTTGAAGCGAGGTTATGCGTGGCGTTGCATAAATGATAGCCTGCCCTCATGTAAACTTGTAAGTTAAAAGACGGCACCGACATAGGCGTAAAAGTACTAATTTGACCACGTATAATTCATCACATTCGATATTAAAGTTAGACTACGCAGTGCTCAAAACAGGTCAGAAACCAGACACGACGTATCATGAGTCACCACTGCTGATCAAGTGGATATCTCTATTCCTGTAATTATTCCATTCAAATATACTTCAATTCTTGTTCAAACACGGCTCGTACTACATTACACTAAAACCTCGTATCTTAACGAGATTGTATCAAACTAAACTCCCACTCGAGTCTTGATTAACAAACTGAATTGGCTGACTTCAGCATGAATGTGGAGTCGAATTTAAACATTTCTAACGATGATAATTAGGATCAAGGTGGAGTTTGCATTGTGCAGATATTTAGTAACAGTTCCCAAGCGCGTTATTGCAGCCAAGAAGAGGCTCCTCAATCGGTGTGGCGAACCCGAGGACATCTTAGGGTCAAGCACGTGCGGCCGCATGTAAAATTCCATGTCAGTACATGATACCACATACTTTCCTAATCGTAGTGGACAATGATCCCTATGTAAGCAAGATAAAAATAATCAGGGCCATCTAATTTCCATTAGCCTATATATATGAAGTCTTACCTTCGGTGATAAATTTTACGATAAGTACAATAGAGAAGATATTCA
>ATSW01122584.1:0-10129 GCA_000444245.1 Botryllus schlosseri | reverse complement strand
TCTCCGACTCAGGCAAGTGCGCAAAGAAAAATTACAGGTACCGGTACAGGCTACTGTGTTTATTTGCAATCATACCATATCAGTACTGTAATAATGACTGTTGTGGTGGGACTTCCATGTCCACTGCCGTACGCAGGGAAGAGTCAGGTTCAAAAGTGAAACCATGTCCTTCTGAAATGCCAATTCTAACTCTAATATTTTCAAGTTTATTGGTCACGCCATCACGCTTTTGTGTTTCGACCCAACAATACAATGACACTTTCCAACGGGGAGCCTCAAATAATTATGAACTGGTATCTGAAAGGGAACAGCAGCTATGGAACACTGATTTTCATTAGATATTCATTGTATTGTTTTCATTTTGTGTGAAAAAGGAGGCCTGGACACTGAATGAAAAGTAAAATAAGATGATATAAAAGGACAGGTCACAAAAAAAAGGTGGCATCTGTCTGAAGGCGAGATCGATATGTCATGTCGTGGTCCGGCAAACTAGAGGGCTAACTAGTATTGATTGCATTAGGTGTGTATTATGGTGGATTCTTGCTTTTGTAACAGAAATTTTGGGTTTGACGAAGGCTTGCAGATTACATAAGTATTCCCCAGTTCAGTAAAGGTTAACCACTGCTCCAAACTTATATCAAAATGCTGAAAATTTACTAAATTATGATTGATTGACCTCTTTTTGTGATTGTACACTTTTAATTCTCAGAAAGTCGAGAAAAAGATCAAAAAGAACTATGGAAAGAAGTGTATACAAATTCCGGCGCCATACAAAGTATTTTTACAATCAGAAGAAAATCAATTGTTTTTCGGCGAAAAGTTATGCTTCCGTTCTGCTACTCTGGTCAGTCGTTTAGTCAGAAAAGCTAATGCTCTATCCAAAAATTTTGTTCCACAGCCGTTATCAGTGTCTTGTCTCATTGAATCTTTTCGTCCTAATATTGACAAGATATTGAGTTGGGATTGGAAAAAGAGCAAGCTGGAGAATATATTTTTGCAAAACGAGTTGAATGCGAAGGAAAATGAAAATTCCAACGCAGGTCAATTGCAACCTCATCCTCTTAAGGACTTGTCAAGATTGTGCGTATTTTCTGATGATTTTGAAGATGTCAGATATGTCATTGATTCAATGTTGGATACATTGGAAGCTACATTGACAGTTGAGTCTGAGATACAAGATATCATGTATCAAATTCTGGATGTAGTCGATAAGAACGATGTCATCGTAGACGTATTTGTGGGAGCAGTGGAGAACGATATAGTGGAAGCTGGTCCAGATGGGTATCATGTCATGGATGGAATTTTCAACACAATTGGAAATCATAACGCTATTGTGGACTCTGACGTACGCTATGTGATGAGCAAAATTCTGGGTTCCGTGGTGAAAAGTATCATGACAACTGGCACAAATGAGCACTTTGCGGTGAATCAAATAGTGGAGAACGACATAGTGATAGCTTGTTCCGATGGGCATCATGTCATGGATCAGTCTGTTGACACAACTGAAAATAATGAAGTTATTGTCGACTTTGATGTACAATGTATCACGGGTTTATCGGAGAACAGGACAGTTAGAGCTGGTACTAATGAACGATGTGCCGTTACTCAAACTGTGGACATGATTGATAAGGATATTGTCACCCTGAACTCGGAAGTTAAACATATCATGGACAAAATCATGTGTACGGTAGAGAACTGTAGACTGGCAGATTATTCAGCTGTACAGAATGTTACTGATCACGTTGTAGACACAGTGAAAATGAATATTGTCAACATGGACTCTGATGTCAAATGTATCATGGATGCAATTATCCATACAGTGGAGGACTACATAGTGACAGTTGGCTCAGATGTGCAGCATTTTATAAACCAAGATGTTACCGCAGCAGTGAAGCATACAGATAACATAGATCACTGGTCAGATGCAAAATATATATTGCACCAAATTGTGGACACTGTGCTGAAGTATGAAAGGATAACAAAATCAGATGTACAGTATATCACAGATAGCATGGCAGGTACAATCGAGAAAGACATAACCGCAGTGGGCTCAGGTGTTGTAAAATATAAAGACTTTATTTTGGAAGACAGTGTTACCATGATTTCAGGTATGACAGTCCAGTCTGACATGAGATATATTGTAGAATTGATATTGAGAAGAATTGATGAAGTGATCGATTCCTTGTGCATACCTGAATCCAGCTACACCCACCCATTGCTCAAAATTTCTCGCCGCGAGACTCCCTGTTGTGATGTCACTCCGCTTTCTCACGGAAGCGCCATCTGGGAGCGAAGCGATTTCTTGAACTGCAGAAGAAATATTGATATGATTGATGTCCGCTCTGCAGAGAAATCAACTTCGTCGGATTCAAAAGATGAATCTCCGCTATATTGTAATTTTCAAACCGATATTGACAAGAATCTTTGTAAGGAAATAATGGATTACATGGTGAGTGAAGTATGCGGTCAATATGCATTTGTCACACCAGAGCACGCCCACAATTCAGAAATAACAAAAACTGTGGAAGACGGACTATTAACATCGAACTCGTACTCGTGTGCTTCGGTACCATGCTCTGTGCTCCATATCTCAGAATCTACTCAATCCAAAACATTCAAACCATCACCCATATCATGTCTCCAAGACAACGGTGCTCACAACGGATCAACATCAAATTCTTACTTTTGTGAGTCGGAACCATCTTCTGTGCTCACTATCTCAGAATCTACTCAATCTCAAACGAGCAATCCATGGGCCGCATCATTTCTCGTAGACAACAGTTCTCACAATGAAGAAGAAAATTCTCCATCACTCATTGACGGCCCCAGTTCTTGCAAAGGTAAAATCTTGCTAACGTCTTTTATAGAATGCCTCTTGCTCAGGACTAGGGCTGGGCAAAATCGAGTACCTGGGTGATTCGATTCTGAATCACGTAAAATGCTTCGAGTCGAGTAATCGAGTATCACTCATTATGACGTCATAACAGAATGTAATATGGCGAAGTTCAAATAGGTACATTTTATGCAACCGCGAAGAATATAATGCCTGTGTTATCTATCACATTAAAGATACTTTGGTATTTTTTCGACCATACCGATTTCATTGTACTTCGTGACAATGTTGTGGGATGCAGACTTGGACAACTAGATAATTCTAGTTGTCTAATTTCACTAAATTAGAGCGAAATGCCAGTAATCTAATTAAAATCTAGTTTGTGAAATGTTTCTATGCTCTAATTCTAATTCTAATCTAATTTGTGAATCGTTCTTATGCTCTAATTCTAATTCTAATCTAACTTGTGAAGTGTTGCGCTCCGATTTAATTCCAATCTAATTTTTTGTTCCTTCAAATGCCTATTTGACCGCGGCATTTTGCAGCAAGNTAANAAGAATATANCCNTCTCGCANAGGGNAATCCAGTGCCAAGCCGCCATCGCATTACTTACACCGTACAGAAATAGTAGTTATTGTGCGACGCATNATAGCCATGCTGGCNTNGAAGCTTGTTTGTTTNTTTTATTGAACAATTGTGACGCTTATCGCCNAATCATGTTNTTTNCGCCANGATAATGAATGTTGTAATGTGCATTNATCATTATTCGCGTTCTTCCAAATTCACAGATCAGATCGCTGACTGCANAATATGACCNCGNGGGCNGCGTGTTGATGACCCNTGGTANAGTGCAAAACGAGNAAAGCTTGGTATACAGNCGTTAAATCATTCTCATGGTGATAAGACTCCACTGTGATTTGATACGAACTGAACTTTTGGCTGTATTTATTTCTCNTTNCCAATTTCATTCAATTTCCAAGTTTTTCCNAATTCAGTAGTTCTAATTNNANNCNNANTTGGAAAAAGCTGTGAAGCTCTAATTCTAATCTAATTTGGAAAAAGCTGGGTATCTCTAATTCTAATCTAATTTGGAAAAATTGTGTAGCTCTAATTCTAATTTAATTCGGAAAAGACTCTGTAGCTCTAATTCTAATCTAATTCGAAAAAGCTGAAATTTTTCTAGTTGTCCAAGTCTGCTCAGTTCATAACAAATTCTCGTTCATCCTTATGATCATAAGCAGGGCAAAGGTCCACGACTGACCTATCAATCTCGCTTCCCATGACATGCCGCTAGATTTCTTGTCGTTTTTTTTCTATACTATCTTCTTTACCTTCATTCAGTGTGCATGCCTCCTCTTTACATCGCCTAGGCCAAGGTGGGCGTCTGATTCCATAGACTACTCCAAGTCGCTTCGACATCTTCCTGTCTTTTCATTGTATCGTTTTTTTGTGGTGTATTGAACTGATAAAATTGCTAATAAACCAATGGTGATGATGATGATGATGATGGAGTTGGTGAAAGTAGGCTACACATAATAACGAAAAATCAATGCTGGATTAACTATTGGCCTACGTCATATGCCATTCGAATTTCGAAACTATATCCAGTGAACTCGGACTGAAGTGTATTTAATGTGGTTGGTATTGCGGCAAGCATATCATCGTAGCGCAAAACCAGCCAAAACAGCGATTATGATCGAGCGAGAAATCGTTATAAGCTATAAAGTCGGGCAATGCGGCAATGGATTTGTTATTATGATTTGAGACGTAGCAGAAAAGTAATCGTAATCGCAATCGTTTACATTGATGAAGTTATCTCGTCTCTGCATACGATATGGAAGGTGTACGACTGTAGAAATTGAATACCAAACAATATAATCATCATTCAAGAAAAAGTCGCAAAGACTTACTGTGAGCGTAATTGAATTAATTGTGGTTATTTCGTTTGTAGCAGCGTCGCCCATGTAGCCTAATGGATAAGGCATCGGCCTCCTAAGCCGGGGATTGTGGGTTCGAGTCCCACCATGGGTTCATTTTTTTCTTCTGGTTTCGCTAATGGTTCAACTCCAATGCCAATTCTGCGTGGGATTAGGAATAGCGTTTTTACAAACAAAATTCATCAGATATCCGAGCGAATCTATTTAACAATTCAATCCGAGTCACATTGCGGAAGCAAGAAATGAACTTATAGGTTTTCGATATGAAGAGATGTCATCCACTGAAATATGTACAGTACACTGTACTGTACATCCTGTGTCATTCAGCAAGCAACAAAAATAGATATGGGTGATAATTTAATTTCGTTCCAGTTCAGTTTTAATAATATTTTCATCATTCCAAAACACCACAGAGTCCAAATCGAGTTGCGATTTTTTTGTTGACTCGACTATTTACTCAAGTCATTTTATCAAAATGCGAAAAATGACTCAACTCGACTTGAGTCATTCTGTGTATTGGCTCGACTTGTACTCGAGTCATTGCGCAGGACTCGGACTAAGTCATATGACTGGAGACTCGGATGGATACTGCACGTTCTGAGACTCCAATTCGATTAAAAAAATACCAAACTAAAACCTTTTATATAGCTCATTCGATTCTAAAAATATTGATTCATGGGGATGCCGAAATATAATCTGAAATATCCCAAACATCGGGTATTTTGGCATATACCAAAATTAACTCTGCGATGCATGGTGATGATGAATATTGCAGAGTGTTCAGTGGGCAGGACGCTATAGCGGAAAGCTCAAGAAAAACAAATCTTCTTGATTATGTTGCGCAATGCTCACACTCGACCAGGTGTATAGATATAAATATGGATGGAATTTGGTGCTACCGAGACATGGAAGATATTAATGGTATATCGCAATTAAGAACATCTATACTGTGACAAATCTCAATCTGCTCAATCCTTTTGCTTGCAAATGTGTTATATTATGTGATAAGTTTCATATTACTACCATCCTTTCAGGCTGTAGCTGACTTGATGATCTCCCGATCCCTTCGCTACAGCCTGGTTCTGAATTATATATACTTTGCTTTGTATTTATCTATATGTGTATTATCAATGTTCATGGACCGAATAAATTCTCTCTCTCTCTAATGCATTTCTCATATCTTATATAAATGCCATTTAGTCAGTCATTGTCGAAATAGTTGATACCAGAGCAGCCAAATTATCCGGGTTGGAATCCCGGTACGCTTAGCGCAATATATTTGGTGTGCCAAGATGGTTTTCAGCGTCACACCTGTGTGTAGTCAATAGAATCTTTGGTGTGCACGAGACACCGATTCCATATTGGCAAATTATGAGTTTAAAATTGCCCATTCTTACAAAATTTAACGGAGTAACGTTGAAAATGACATTTTAGTATACCCGTCGGAGTATAAGCTAATTCAGATTTTGATGTGAGCTAGTACATTTAACAGCATATAGCCTAAGCCTACTGTTGCAGACAACTTTGAACTAATTTAATTCAATGCTACAATTTTCATCATTTCAATACACCACGAGACTGCGTTACAATGAAAGATAGGAAGCTGTTGAAACGACTTGGACTAGAAGTAGTTTACGAAATCAGACACCCACCTGGCCTAGCACCTTAGCTAGGCGATCTAAAAAAGAAGGCATGCGCACTGAATGAAAAGTTGAAAAAGATAATATAAAAGGACTGGTAACAAAAAAAGGTGGCATGTGTCGGAAGGCGAGATCAATATGTCAGGTCGTGGTAAACCAGATGGCTAACTAGTATTCATACAGTAAAAATTGTTTGTATTTCAACTAATGGCCATAAAGTTCAAATGATGAAGTTATTGACTCTTGATTCGGATGAAATGACCCGACCTTGTTAAGTTATCTCTGAGGGGTCAAGTTTATTAGGCATAGCGATAGTAATGCAGCTTTTCTTGAGAATTACATTCACAGCAGTCAGCAGAAGCGCCTAATCAAAGATGTTGATGGTTACCCGTATTGTGAAGTAGAATCACTTTTCATTCGTTGATTTATAAGCTCCTAGACTTAAAATTGCATCCTTGATCCTATGACTTTCTGGTTGAAAAAACATATGGTCATTTAAGAATGACTTGACGATTTATATACGATTACCAACGGATGCAAAATCTTATAAGAAATTATGAAGTCAATTCTTATTGTTTTACTACGTAGGCTACCTACCGGCATGGTTGATTTACCAAGTTCACCTTCGACATTAGTATGGTAGTGTTGACGGGGTTAGCAGTGAATTTGTTACAAATCATGCTACAATTCAGTACCACATTCATTTTGAATCTATTTATACATTATTGATGCATATCGCTTTCGTAATAATAAGATTTGCCGAATATGCTGGTAGCCAAGTTGTGAACTTTAACGGTCCTTACTATGAACAATTCTATACCGGTATACCAAGAAAGATAATTGAATTTCGCCTAAAAGTCGGACCTCATTGTAATGTTATCGGGTTTAAGCTCACTCCTCTTCTAATGCAGGTGTAATTTGGTTATTCTATTCAGGAAAGTTTGTCACATGAATCCTTGAAGTAGATGGTCAATCTGTGACTTTCCATATGAGAAAAGCTTGTGTTGCATTCTGAACAGATTCCTATTTTTATCAAGAAATTAACATTCGATTCGTCATGTCATTGATCTTCACTCCCGTTAATCAAGTCCGCCTGACCAATGTCGCGGTCGTGAGAATGAAAAAGGGCGGCAAAAGATTTGAAATAGCTTGCTACAAAAACAAAGTCATGTCCTGGCGGAACAAATCCGAAAAGGATATCAACGAAGTACTGCAAACGGACGCAGTATTCAACAACGTCTCCAAAGGCCAAGTTGCAAAAAAAGAGGATTTAAAGAAAGCCTTCGGAACTGACGATACTTTGAAAATATGCACTGAAATATTAGCCAAAGGAGAGTTACAAGTCTCGGAAAAAGAGCGTAGCGATCATTTAGAGTCCAAGTTCCGAGATATCGCAACCTTGGTATCTGAGATGTGCGTTAACCCAGATACAAAGCGTCCGTACACAGTGACTGCCATCGAAAGAGCCATGAAAGAAGACATACATTACTCCATCAACATGAACAGGAACACAAAGCAGCAAGCGCTCCAAGTGGTCAAATCATTGCAAGAAAAAATCCCGATCGAACGGGCCCACATGAGAATTAAACTTTACATCCCAGGAAAAACATCAAAGTCCATCAAAGAAAAACTCAAACCTTGCTTCAAGGTTGTTGAAAATGAAGAGTTTAGCGGTGGTTTGGAAATAGTGACGCTGATCGACCCGGGTAGTTACCNACACATAGAAGAAACTATTAGTCGAGAAACGCGCGGCCAAGGAAGTGTCGAAGTGTTGAATTTGAAAGAAATGAAGGAGGTTGAAGAGGTGCTGGAATGACATCAAGTTTCACTATGAATTCTTGATGAAAGAAGCTGTTACATCTGCCAGTTAGCTTCGATGATGCTCAAGCAACATCTTTGGTGGCATAGCGCTTGCTTCAGATCACTGGGCCATGAGTCATGAGTTGTGTTCTAGGAAGTAACAGCCTGTTGATTCATTGCTTGAATAGTCAATGACAAAAGTCTAATATAAGCCTCATGCAGTTCATTCTATACTTTTATGTAGTCGTTTGGGCTTTCTTGAGTGGAAGTCACCACAGTGTATCAGTGATCTGTGTTGAGGTTTGGCGAGGAATGACTTTACCTATCTATTTGCCTGGGCTTGAAGCCAAATTCAGTTCAGTTACTTACTAAAAAATCTGCAACACTACTGCAAATCTCCATTTGCACCTGACCTTGTGTTATTAACTCGTTCCTATTCTTGAAAAGTGAAAATAAATCTTACTCTTCCGTTGCATCAGATCATAGACTTGAATCAAACTATCAAATTCGACTATGAAGTAGGTTATACTATGGCTCAATTTTCGAAGGTCGGTTCTTTGATGCCACACTTTGTTTCGAACATCACCAAAATTGCTTTGCTCTCTGAGCCTGATTGTGTGAATCGCAACACAACTGAGTAAATGAGTGAGCTAAGCTGCAGTCACTTGAGTAGATTGAACCGTTCGTAAACATTGATTGCCAATGCTTTAATTCCCCGTGCTGTCCAGCCAAATATATTTTCCAAAAATGCACCTGTAGTATCCGAGAAAATGCACCCTGCTATTTGAAAAATGGCCCCAGGCGATTAATTGTTAAATATCCAACCAAATCCACATTTTTAAACTACTGGCTTCAGTACTTTTCAAATCTCTATTTTCTTCCTCTACTTGAAGTAGTTTTAACGTGTATTTGAAATTGCTACTTTAATTTGTAATTAGTAGGAATGTGACTACTATGAACAGTGAACACCTTGGTCAAATCCTGAAAGGCTATTTTGAATTATGTTCAGGCCTATTTAGCTGGTCATGTAAGAGCCTGGCAGATACATGAAAATTATTCACATAACCACTAGAAAATGAAGGCAATTTGTGCAATTCCGTGCACATCGGCAATTTTAAGCCCTACGATTACCAATTTTCCCCAGTTTGCAACAACAATTCACCATAGCCGACCGCAGTCACAATGTTCTGTCGATGTTGGGTACTTGTGTCTTAGAGACTGCAGCTCTGATGATAATTGCATTTTCGCCATCGAACTACAGACAGACGTCGCCATGGGATTCAGATGCAACGAACAACTGTAGACGGTGTCTTACGGTATATGAATGATAGTCATGGTGTTTCCAAATTTAGAGTGTTACGTAGGGGACTAAAGAGTAGCGAGGTCTCGCTAAGTTACAAATGTGATCTGCGTGAGGCGTTGTCTTACAGAGGTCTAGAACGAAAACCGACAGACCAGGAATCCCAAAATCCCGGTCTCGTATAAATTACCATAGTAGTCAAAACACCATGAATGCCGCAACAATAAATGGTTCTAAAACAGACAGCCTTCGTCTCAATATTGGCGTGTATCAGTGGCTCCCAACGTGGGCGATTTCAAGAAACAAGGGGGTGAAAATGTCCAGCGATATATATCTAATTTACACCGCTTATTCTGCATACGACATGGAAGTTAACTAAAAGAAGAGTTCAACTCGATGAAAAGTAGACACAGGAAACCCGTTTTCCGAGCATCTACTCGGAAAAATGAACTATTTATAGTCAATTAACCAGCGATCAGAGTTAGGTGAATAAATTTCCCGTTTACACGTCATCTTTTTCTGATCCATAAATGTGGGGTACAAATATTTGTGTCAAGCTTGATAAGGGGGGCGATGAGTCGAAAACGGTTAGGAACCACTGGAGTATATGGTATTGATT
>ATSW01122576.1:0-12903 GCA_000444245.1 Botryllus schlosseri | reverse complement strand
CAATGCCGACACGCAAAGGTTGGATATAATCTTCTCGCAGCAGACGGTACTGTACATCCAGGTAATGGTGTAAGCTAGAAATACAATTAGCTTGTTAGGGCTCAGGACAGACCTGGGCTAAATGCGGCCCGCTACCCGATTCTGATCGGCACACCAAAATCTCCTTGGGTTTTGGACTATATGATATATTTGATAATGGCAATGTTTGGAATAAAACTATAGGCTGTATAAACTGAACTGCAAATGCGTTTACTTCAAAGTTTAGTTTATTTATGTACGGGGATTGGGAAACCTAGCGTCGTATGAGTAGCCTAATTGAGGTTCAGGAGAACGCCAATATAGCAACGACGGAATAATCAAAGCTGCTAGTGACTGATTCTATATTTAGGTTCAAATCTTCTTTGTACTCATCATTACATTAGGAATTAGAAGAGCATAGAGCCGTGACGTCATACGCTTCCAAATCTTAATTCGTAAAATATACAATCAGTATACGTGCAGCCAGGGCATGGTATGGTATGGTATGGAAGTATGGTATGGTATGGATCGATATTTCGGTATGGAATATGGAAGAATGCAAGTATGGTATGGAATAGAAGATTTAAATCTATGGTATGGAACGACATTTCCATACTTCCATACTTTGGTGTTTTATACATTTTATCGTGATCTGTGCAAGCTTCATGAAGCGTACGTTGATCGCTGCTCACGGAATACGATCGCTTTTGTTATGTGTGAACGTGAACTATTGAACGCTGTGTAGTTACAAATACGCGCTTGTGCAACGGTTTTAGGAGCACTTGTAATGACATGATTTTGTGATATAATAATGACAACAGTAATGTTGATCTGATATTCTATTGAGTCTAGACACGACGTCTCCGAGCATAGTCTATCATGTGACGAAATAATTGGTAATGTAGGCAACTCCAACTATCCCTCATTACATGAGTGACGACAGCTCACAAGCAATCATGATGCAACGTACTAATTGCTCAATGCGATTGATAATTAGATTTCTTCTTCAACATTGTACGCTCCGCACATATATACTATTTGCATTATTGGTCATATTTCAAACGCTCTCGCATTAGGATTATAAATTAGGGAGTGGGGTGGACATAGTTTGAAATTCTAGCCACGCTAACCCCAACCAAATGNATGTACTAATAATCACGCAGATCGCTGCAGTATTGATCGCCTGTAGCTGGGATATTTTATNGGTGCACCTATATTATAAATTATTTTGCGAGTATTTNCTTCAAACTTGCATGNNCATCACGCCNATGTACCGGAAATGCGATGATATTCTTATGGAGCAGNGGCGGGCAACTTCGCCAGTCNGTGGGCCGGATATAGGAAAATTNAGTACTTGGCAAGCCNGATTGCTGAATGGATANATNATTCGCGCATATNTACAAGGAATAAANGGGTATTTNATGAATGTATTTTATCGACAGCAANGTCACTTCAAAGCCATTTCTCGNCGATAATGACAATACAATGTGGATTTGAGAACAGCATTGTCNNACAGGCGCCGCCATGTCTGCTTCTCTCTGATCAACTANCTCACGGTGCAATCCTTAATTNANATTTCAAAGCNTTTCATAAGTCCGGTACCCNAAATTTACCAAGATATCAATTCATTANAGGCTTGAGTACATCNTAAATGCCAATANTGCAAGTCTTCTCGCTTCGACGAACTTNCGCGTAAGCTCCACTCTCGCACGCTGCGCAGTGCGCACANCTATATAATTACATACGCAGTCACTAAAATTTGACGTTCAAGCAAGTGGTGGGGAACCTCGGCTGACTGCGGCAGCGGGCCACATTATCATGTAAGATGGGAAACTGTCCGCGGCCAGACAAAATCTCGTCGCGGGCCGCATCCGGCCCGTGGGCAGTATGTTACCCGTCCCTTTTATGGACGGTCCTAGATAACAATCTGCTGACTATCTCATTTTTCTCGCGGATGCTGTAGAGTAGACTTACACGGCACCTCACCACCGTGAGCTAAACCTCACCTAAAGAGACTCTGTAAAACTATTACCAGGAATTAGATTCGCATCATGGCTAGTTTAAGCAATAATGACATCCGAAATATCAATAATATAGGTGCTAGAAAAGGAAATATACTTATGATATTTCAGTATTTGAAAGTATGGAATATGTATCAAGTATGGTATGGAACAATGTTGGTATGGTATGGAAAATTGCAAGTATGGTATGGAGAGAGTAAGGCAAGTATGGAGTATGGAAAATTCTCGTTCCATACCATACCATACCATGCACTGGTTAGTGGTCATCTTCGCTCATAAACAGAGTTATGGTAAACTAGGAAAGGTGCGGTTGAAAGCCGACATTTCAACCACATTTGGAGCAATAAATAGTTGTTCACTGAAATCAGCCGTGAACTGGTATTTTAGGTTATGATTAGCACCGAGCAGGTCTCCGTGTTTAAGGAATATACTTTGTCGGCAATCACGAGAAAAACCACACACACACAGGGAAGTAGGCCTACATACACTAGGCTGATGTGGAAGACCTGCTAACGAAGCTAATGAAACAGCAAGGCTATTCTACCAAGCCACACCGTGCTCGCAACGCAGTGTGATATTACACATTCACTAGCAACATGTGCTAGCAACGTAATTCACTGCTTTCAATTTAGAAATGAAAATGCACACCGCTGAATATCGTCCAAAACAGCGGTTCTTCACTTTTTTTCCTCCAGCACCCGTTTTCAAGAATTTTTTAGGTCTGGCGCCCCCACCCCGTATTTCAAGGACTGTAGTAAAAACATTGGGTAAGAGGTCGAAGAACAGCCGGTCCCCTCAGGTTGGGACTTTAATATCGGAAATATTTCGCGATTGAATCGCTTCCGATGACCACTGGTCTAGGTTCAAATACTTTAATGACTGAATTGGGTAAATCAAACAAAATTAAGGTTATTTATGGAACGGGTGCTGCATTACCAGGAATACTGGCATATTAGAATATGATGTTGGTGTTTACTGTTGAACTTTCATTGAAGTTCAGTATCGTTTGTTTCGGATGATCGACATCTGCATGCACTCTTCCCGAGGTGCATGAGTCATGCCTTTGATATATCGGCTAATATGAAGTTATACACCAGGATTTCTTACCCTTCATAAGCCCGATTGGTCACATTCGGGCGCAGAAAAGGGCGACCACGTTGCAAATCCTGTAGCTGTGGGAATACCGGTATCATTCTGAAATCCACCTGGAGCTGAGGGACAGGTTCGGACATATCCTCTTTTTCTGCTCGCCTACAAAGGAGAACATTGTGTTGATGCGAGGTACGAGATTATTATTACCGAAGTACTTCTTCTTCTTCGACTGCTCAACTGATCGTAGGTTTACTTTCACTGCTTCTTCAATTAGTCGTCTGTTAAGACTAATTCCACTGAAACCAAGCAACTTTGCAGATTTCTGGTTCAGATTTGGTAAAGTAGAAAGGATAGTAAAAGGATTCGCACCACCGCTTGCACGAGTGGCGATGCTGACCCTATATACGACGGTTCCACATTGTAATTTCAAAAACAGTCCTATTTTCATCACCAAAGGTGATTCGGCGTTAGTCAAAAAGAAGCACACCGTTTGATTTTGAAACCGATATCGGTAATTATAATCGATTACCAACATCTCAATCTATACATACTCAAATAATTCTCAGACTTTGCGTTTTCTGCTGATACTCGAAGCAGTTTTGCATGTCTCGGAAACTGCTATTTCTGATTGTATGTAGTAGTTATTACCGGCAATACGTCTACTTGCGTACCCACATCGACTTCTTTTACCAAACCTGAAATGTGTGCACTGTACGCGTGATCAATTCTCGTGTGAATTGCTCTTTTATGTTCACTGTCACTGCGGTCTGACCATATTTAACAAAATATTCATTCACGGATCATGTACCCGGACCGCAGATCCAAATATCGCTAGCACAGTGAATTAGTCTAAAGTCGCATTTCTCAACCAAATTCATTGAACTGATCGTTTAATATTGAGCATGCGGTGAGCATGCGGCCATTTGTGAATAATTGCGTTGCTGTCATAGCGTTTTGTTGATTCGTCATTATAGGCTATAAATGTGGGCTAGATGCTGCTCAAATCAAGCACTGGCAAACAGACCGCATGACTTGAAGTTCACGAATAGCCATTATTTGCCAGTCGGCCCCTCATGCAATCAAAAGGCTCGGATCCGGGCAGTGATCCAAACTTCGCTCGACATTACTATAGGCCTATCTCACACCGTCTGAGAGGATATAAATATGTGATGATGAGCTCTGATGGACCACGACTAAGCAACTTCCAGAGTTGTAGTAACGATGGAGGATTAGCAATCTATTGCATGTGCGTACATGCAAACAATATTAACGCTGATCTCGTGGTTCAGATTTACAAACTCTAACAGAGGTATTAGCAATTTGCGAATGTACGCCAAGGCCAACACGTCTTCGTTCAATTTGACTATGCACTTTGCACACCTTTTTTTCTGAAGTCCTAAATTGTCGGAAGAAGCTCCTCTTTTTGCTCTCGGAAGCATGTCTTCGATTTCACGCAACAAATGACCGAACTCCTCTGCCAACCCGAAATTCTCAATTGTTTCTCGAAGTGCGCAAGTCATGTCGTGAATCTATTGAAAACGTAAAGGTTGCTAGTAGTTTTAGTTACGTAAGCCTGCTCAATATGAAATGGAAATCATATGCACAATGCACATTGATTAGAAATAGACATGTTTGCTGAATATAGCCTATAAGTCAACTAAAAATCTATCATAGCTTCGCAAGTGTGACGAAAAATGACCGTGGAAGTTTAATATGCTGTATTGTTGCACTATCTCCAACGGAGCGAGGTATTTGGAACGTGAAATGAAACAACTGGATAAGTTTTATTTGAATAATAGAACATGTTAACCTTGACAGCGTCTAAATTAACATAGACTGTGCTGTAGGGGACTTCAAAAATGACTATTTTTGTCATATCGTACTGGCTACTTGATAAAATTGTTAGGTTACCGAATTTAAACCTACACACCGAATTTGGTGCAAATCCAACCAGTAGCCGCTTTGCTACAGGAGAAGAAAGTTTCTATTTATTACATAAAAATACTTACCTAAAAATTTGAAAATCTTCTGTTCACCCCATGAAAGTGTTAGGTTGTCTATAGAAACGATGTTCACCAAATTTGGTACAATTCCAACCAGTGGAAGCGGAGATATTGCCGTGGAAAAATTTGGATTATGAATAAAATAGTATTTACGGTGACCAATTCTTTAAATATTTATCATAGTGGTGCACACCGTAAATACTATTTTATTCAAATCCAAATTTTTCGACGGCAATTACTCCGCTTCCACTGGTTGGGATTAAACCAAATTCGCTGAACATCGTTTCTATAGATTGGACGCTTCACGAGTTTGCGTGTCATCCTTGGGCAAGGATGACACGCCAAATCGTTTCTATAGACAACGTAACACTTTCATGGGGTGAACAGAAATTTTCAAATTTTTTGTTATTTATGTTTATATAATAAATAGAAACTTTTTTCTCCTGTAGCAATGCGGCTACTGGTTGGAATTGAACCAAATTTGGTGTGTAGGTCTAAATTAGGTAACCTAACAATTTTATCAAGTAGCCAGTACGATTTAAGAAAAAAGTCATTTTTGAGGACCCATACTGTGCAGCAGTGTGCCCTGTACAAGCATTTACCGTCGTTATTGGCGCAGCACTGTAGAATGGTCGAATATGATTAAGGATAATGATATAGAAAAGATGGGGAAGGTGAGAATATGGTATAGACGTATTATGACACCAATTACCACTTCAGTAAGTAGCGCAATTAGATGCAATCTACTCTGGACTGCGCTCTAAAATGATGGGGTCTCGAATTGAAGCACAGATAGAAAAACAATATTTGACCGTAGGCATTTTCTTCAGAAAGCCACCGTAATGGAGCTGCAATTAAATAAATTTTGGATAAGGGCCGTTCCACTCCAGCTGCCGCGGCTGCGTGTCATCGTTACTTAACCCGTCGCGATATTTCTGGCGCGCTATCTTCACCGTCGCACTTGCTCTGTGCTTCAATTTGAGACCACATCATTTTTTAGCGCAGTGCCCCTTTAACCTGTGGTGCTTATAGAAACAGGGTCTAATATAAGGTTTAATTATACTGTTCATCGCAGCTAAACAAATAATGAAAACGGAAAATTCGACCAAATTAGCTGAACAAAACACCATTTGGCCGGTGTCAACTTTCGTTTCCCATGATCAACTGATCGATGAAAATAGATATCGAAATCGATCGGGCATTCACTTTTATCGCACCGGATTGTATCAGTGTTGGGATGACTCGAGTCAATTTTTTTGACTTGACTTAACTCGAGTCATTTCGCGAAAATTACTTGACTTGGACTCGACTCGGCGCTTTAGAAATGTGGATTGACTCGTGACTCGGAGCAAAATTTACGACTCAATTTCAAGTTATCAAGTGAACGATTTCGATTAAATCCCTCTAGCTTGTTTATGTTCGAATTGTTCGCGATACGCCTGCGTGAGAGCAACCAGTCAATCACTGATTGAAGGTTTCACTTATCGTCCATTGTTACATCACAATTGAATTGACCGCAAACGAAATGATCACAGCTTATGTTAATGTACTAGCAGCAGTTTAATAGTAAGGTATATATGTTTTTAAAAGGCTCAGTGCTTACATTGCGCACAATGCGCAGTGCTCACCTTAACCAACCCTCTTGCATGATTTAAATCGAACGAACATATTTTATGCGTTTTGTCACGGATTTGTAGATGGGTAGTATATTGTACCATATCAAGTTGTTTCAACTTCTCGAAGCTTCGTATTCGATCCTATATTTTGGCTCACGTATTTTATTACCAGTTCTACGTGTCTGTGAACGATATAACGCCTTTTGTATGTATATTTAACTTTATATTCGATGTTAGATTCAAGATAAATGACCAATCAATCTGTTTTTCACACAGCTAGCAAAAGGTGATAACTTTGAATCATCACTCGAACTTCGAAAATTCAATTTGACTTGAATTGTGACTTGACCCGTGATTTGACTTGACTTGACTTATCTCGAGTCACCTTAAAAAAAACAAACAAGTGACTTGACTTGACTCGAGTCACCTTCCAAAATTGATTGACTTGACTTGACTCGAGTCAAAATGTGCAATGACTCGAGATGACTCGTGACTCGAAGGTAGTGACTTGATCGCAACACTGATTGCATCGTATTCTCAAAAAACGTCACGCTTATATATCCCGAATATGACATAACCGAGCATCCCGATCTTGAGAAATCCCACAACATTTTCCGTGACATGATGTATTACAGTAGGCTTACCATATTTTATAAAATCTAAAAAGAGGACACTTTGTCAGAAATTTGAGACTTGTACGTATGGTAACCCTATATTACAGTCAGTATCATGCGGTTTGGTGGCAATGCTGCTTACCAAAGACGGTCTCGCCCCAGAGTAATGAGGACGAGATGGAGCGTGCTAGCGAGCAGGACAACTATTAGTTATTTATCTCGAACATTGTCTAGCTAGAGAGATCAGCGTTTATTCTATATCTCACTGCAATCAAAGGTAGTGGTAGCTATTGGGAAGATACAATATTAGTATACATGACTGTTTTCAAAGGATCCGAACGAGGAGTCACTATACGGTTCGAAATTGCCTCTGCATTACCCACGTTATCGTCACCAAAAGAGGTCAAGAGCAGATAGGCGGGGAATTACTCACCGCGGGAACAACTGCAAGCTATTTCGTTTACCTTTTTCCTTGATTGCGTGGGCCTTGTCTTCAGGAAAGCTCGGTCTATTTTTAACGCATTTTCAATCTGGAATGAAGCCATCGCACGTCTTTCGTAGCTAAAAGCGATGTGAATGACTTGTGATTATAAAGTCAGCGTTTAAAACTGTATCGACGATGATCGCTACCGTTCAAAACGCAGTAAAACTACTCACACAAAATAACGAACCTACATAGTATATGACAGGGGTTCATGAAGCATGTGTCGCGAAAAGTATTCATTTGCGTCACCTCACCACCGCACTACAGCGATCTTTTAATATGTTGGCCTCCTTCAATAGTTTGTTCATATCCGAGGTCACTATGCGTTGGGGACTTTACCCAATAAGCAATACACGCAGAAAAGTCGGTACCACTATATTGCTAAAAATTGGCTGATCGTGGTAGAGCATGCGAACGAGCGTGGTGGTAACTGCCACGCCCCATTTTTCAATACGTATTGTTTACAGAACTGAATCTAACTGTAATAGAAATTGTGAAATAAAGGTACGTTCAATATTTGTTGCGCATCAAGAGGTAAGATTACTAAATTGCGGTAGATATAGAATTAGCAAGGGTTGCAGAGGTAGAGAGAGAGTATGGAAAATGAAAAAATTGAAATTACAGAAATTAGGTTGTGTCAATTTAGTCAAGTGGTGTATTTATTATTCTATTCTTTATTCACAGTAAAACTGGTAAATACACATAATTTGGGAAAAACGTGTCCCCCTATTATTAATGGACAAACCACATAGGCGCTTATCGCTTTCTCGGTCCTTGTGCTCCACTATATGAATTTCATGTTTATGAGTCTTTTGCTTTCGTATTTGTTGTGGACGTCTCTCAAATCTTTCACCGTTCAATTGTTCATTTACTCTCACTCATTTATGTCCCTACCAATGTCTATGCTGCCGACTAATATCTCGGCTCACTTTCCGTCTAAGCTTTCCAATACACTACAGTTGAAGTGAGATGGGCGAGGGCCGATGACGAACCCATATAAACCTCCTACACATAGAGGTTGGTCAGAACCGGGATTCAAAACCACCTTGCCGTTGGTATCGTGACGTCGGCGTTAAACGAACTGCGCCACCCGCTGCCCATACAACATAAATCGAAAGCGCGACATTCAATGCCATGAGAAGATATGCTTATTTCGGTAGCCGCAAGAAGCTCGGGAATCATTTTTAATTCATTACCAAATATTGTCGATAACATTGGTATCTTAAGATATCTATTGATATGCCGTCGAGTGGTATTGACTAATGACCGACACCGAAATGGCTATTTCGATAAATTATGCGTATTTTATGCTTTGAGGTTATACACATTTGGAAATAGAAATAGCTTGCGATATGAAATCGCACGGATCGTAAAGAAAGTTTAGGTTTAATAAATCTAATGAAATAATCTACAATTCATATTCATTTATGATGTGATTTTGGGCGGCCTTCGCGCTCCACCCCCTTACTGGGGTTTTGCGGTGCAGCAGTTCCGGCCGTGTGCTACCAGTTTCGTACCGTATGCCTGTTTATCATTGCGACCACATAATATTTAGAGCGCAGGGCAACTTTAATAAAACGACGAACATCTCCCACACTGTATAGAAATAGCGCGTCATGCATGCAATATTTTATCGTTTTCATTATGTTTGTAAGTTTGGGAAAAAGCAATATACATAATAACACTATAATGGTGGATGATTACTTACCACGGCTCTGTTCGTAAATGGCGAAGAAAGTCACAAATGACTGTGTCGAATTTGTGCTCATCGATCAAGTAGACAACGCGATTCAGGGTCGAGCTATCTATATCCCCTTCTAGCATTTTCCCAAGCACTTGAAGCACCAGTTCTGCCATTCCTGAAGATAATTCGGTATCAGATATAACATAGTTGATAGTGTCACGTGTGCACCGTTTGTAATTCATAATCATTCGAACAGTGTGGTGAGTTAAACTTATTTTGTTACCTGGATACTTAGTAAAAAATTCGTACTTTGAAATTCGCGGGGATCAAGAGCGGAGGTGGTCAATAACGAAGTACGTTCAACTTCTTGGAGTACTCAAGTAGGCCTATATTGCGTTAATTGAACATCTTACTCATGCGAATATGTTGTTAAACTATACTACCCCATTTACTTTGTTTCCATGCACGGCCGACTTACGACCGAAAGACCATGACGCATGCGCTATACATGTCGTCCGTATTTTCATGACAAGAAGTAATCCGACTGTGACTTGGCCGAACCAGGGGGGCGAAGCGTTCTCGATGACGTTTTGGGCTTACTTATTCAATAATAATTTCACCATTTCACCGCGTCATAAGAGCGCGATAAAATGACTCGGTAAGAAACAGCCGAGATGACTTGTAGCGATCATTATTCAAACAACCAGAACCTGGAACTTGTAGGCCTAAATTGAACATGTAAATAAGGTCAAGGGTCATGCACCACTTAGTTAAAATTAACTGAAAATAAAATAAGACGGAAAAATAATAAAATATATTGGCATATCTTAGTATGTGGGCGATACAGATACGGGGTATCGAGATCCGATAATTTCGAGCACATATATTAGTAACGTACTGTGTATCCACCGGTACAACTGTTTCGTGGTCATGATTCGGAGATGGATTCCGAGTGTTTTGTTGTCGATGACTTGCTTATAAGAGGACTGTGAATAAGTTTCGCGTTCATCGAGCTTGTGGTCAAACCATAGTTTGTACACAAAGAAAACTAACGCTCGCATTGTGGCAACTGCGTATTATTATGAGCAGATCACAAAAAAGATATAGGAAGCCTTGGGGTAATTCGGTGCAGTACAGTATTTCAGTGCAGTATATGTATCAGTGATTAAGCATACCGTGTACACTGTAGGTACATTCATAAATCGGAAATAGTTTGATACTTGTGATTAGGGCTGGCAAAATCGAGTACCTGGGTGATTCGATTCTGAATCACGCATTGTCCTCCGAGTCAAGTCGAGTATTCGAGTGCCACTCATTATGACTCCATAACAGTATGGAATATGTCAAAGTTCGAATATGTACCTTTTATGCGACCACAATGAATACAATGCCTGTTATCCATCACATGAGAAATACGTTGGTATATTTTTCGATCATACCGATTTCATTGCACTTTGTGTCAATGTTGTGGGATGATCATGACTTCGTAAATGTGTGTTTTCTTAGTAACGTTTTTAGCTTTTTACTATGTTTTGTATGGTGCGATACGGACAGTCAAGGTTTCAAGGATACCACAGTGGAAAACAGTATCGTGAATTCGATTCTCGTTGATAAATTAACTTTCAGTGGCAAAGAGCGTATAATTTCAGTACTCGAAAAAATCGTCTTTTAATACTCGAATCGAATCATTAAAATTAATTCTCGATTCAGATTCGAGTACTCGAATCATTGTGCCCAGCCCTACTTGTGATCAGACATGGGGTAATCGCGATTAGTAATCGTAATCGATTACGACGATTACAGCATTTTCAAGTAAACGTAATCGCAATCGATTACATTCGAGGAAATTCCGAAGTAATCGTAATCGTAATCGGCTACTTCCCATATTAAATCGATTTCTTTGCAAAAGAACGATTACTTTTCATTTGTACAGGACTATGAGATAAACTGGACATTCGTGAACAAGGAAGAGGCATTATACCAGTTAGTGATAGCACAAACGTCAGATTTTCAAATGCCACTGCTCATCATTACGTCAGAAGGGGACTATTAGTTTGCTCGTCATTGCGTAAGAAGTATCCACCTTTCCACACATAGTGAATAGATATTCGATGTGCATTAGTGTGATTGTAAGATAGGGTTACCATATTTTTGTGGAGCAAATTCCGCACACTCTTTAGCGCCCACTAGCGAATTTGAAAATGAGGTATAACACATTGCCTGTCAATATGACGTCACACTAGCAAAGCATTGCCATTCGACTGTATACAGCAGGGGTTCTCAACTTCCCTTGTATAACGGGCCGCATTTTAACAGCAAAAGACGCTGCGGGCCGCAGAACTATGTTACCTTGCATTCATGGGCTACTATTAAATTTAGGCTATTGTAGCCGATTTACCATTCGTATACCGGCATTTAGTACATTTCTGTGCATTATAAAGTAATAATGAACAGCGTTCGTAAGTTTGCAGCTGCTGCTTGTGAGAATATGTATCTTCTAGCGGCGCATGTAAATCCTTTCATGGAGCGTGCATTACATTCGTTGTCAAGTCGGTATATGCAACTTCAAATCCTTCCACCAGAGAGCCGAACTCTTTGTTCCAATGCGTGGGCGAGCAAGTATAAAATTACTATAACTTTTGCGTTACAGAGATCATTATCACATTGAGCTCTGAGTGATATGAGAAGAAGTCTGGTGTTTGGGGGCATTTCTGAGCAAAACAATCAACATTTCTCCTTTCCGTTCATGCCTAAGGCACTGTACCAATAGTTACAGAAGTCAGCTTTGTCAAGTTGATATTTTTCGCTGGTCCCCTCCCCACGTTTGCCCAGCCAGTATTTCTCTGCATATATGTCCACCCTGATGAAATTCAAGCCGATAATTAGTTATACAATGTCGGTGGATTCATCCAAGGCTGCGTAAAAGTAGTCTACGCGGCAACGTGTTTCAGAACAGGCGATAAAAGATTGACTGATATTGATGTTACTCGTCCGGTCAGGATTGAATCAGACGATTGCATCTTCGAAATTTGTCTGGTGATGTTGTCCTTGCTGCTAAGTTCCGGAAACAGCAAATATTCGCAAAGTATGTTACGATTTTATTGAAATCACACCTTCTATATCAGATTTCTTGGGTTTAGCGATATTCGAAGCAATTTTAAACGATGCGTCTGTAACGTCGTCGGCAATCTCATCAACCGTTCGCAGTGAGTCAAACACTCTTTAAAAGTGTAGGCCTACTAAGTAGCGGGATTATCTTGAACCAGAGTCCAGCCGAATAATGATTCAAAACAATAACAATCTGAAGTCGAGCATACATCAAGAAACGAGAGCACATTGAAGCAGTGTTTCTCAAACATTTTTTAGTCACG
>ATSW01122569.1:0-15327 GCA_000444245.1 Botryllus schlosseri | reverse complement strand
ACATCTTCCTGTCTTTTCATTGTATCGCATTTTTTGTGGTGTATTGAACTTATAAAATTGCTAATAAACCAATGATGATGAATGATGATGACGTGAAAAATATTGCAGAAAACTTCATGAATTTGTCTTCTGTCAAGTCTTCTCGTAACTTCATTGCTGGTAATCAATGCATCCAATCATAATTTATGCAATAAATTTGCTCTAACTTTTAAAACTGTTTTTTTTTGTCGATCTAGAGCAGTGGTTCCCAACCTTTTTCGACTCATCGCCCCCTTTTCTAACTTCACACCGATCATCGCCCCCCAAATATTGGAAACATAAAAATTGGCATACAGACTGAAATCACCGGCGAGTTGACTAAGAAAAAAGGTCAACTTTTCGGCTCGACCTCGAAATTACACGTTTCCAGCTAAATTTTCGCGAGTTGACTAACAAAAAAGGTGATTTCTCCGACTTGATTCCAAAAGGACCGTAACAGCACTTCGTCAGCCCCCCTCAATACGTTGGTCTTGACCCCCTCCATATGGCGATAAAGGAAACTTCTGCACCCCTCAGACCCAACTCCTCCGATACCTCTTTACCGCTACTTCTCAGCACAAATTGTTGGACTCTTTAGTTAATCGGCTTCATTCGCGCGAAGCGCGAAAAATTTCTATCATTCATGATTGAAACGGTCAATATGATCGGGAATTGCATATATATTGCTGTTAATTTTTTATCCTCTCTCTGCTCGTGTATTCAGATTTACCGGTACAGCTGAGTGAGGTGTCTTGGAAAATGTAGGGCCCGTATATAATAATTGAACATATTCAGGCGGACCCGTGGGTATAATGACTTCGTTACCTAATGACATTTCATGGCCTGTCTGCTATGTCAAAAGATATTCAAATCGCCCATACGTCCTGAACTAAAAGACGCATACGATTTCAAATTGGTATTTTTGCACTGGCAATTAATTTTTCTCTGCGAGATGGCATTTTTTATGGGGTTCTGATTGGACAGGACATTTGACGCCAGCCATTTAGGCACATGTGGACGATTAGATATATAGGCTATGTATATCGTATATATATCGAAGTCGGTCAGCATAAAGGCAGTCCTTTTCCGCCAAGGTTTCTCGTTCTAGCACACTTCTCGGAGTCGCATGTTACATGGCTCGAAACTTCATATGTCTTGATGCGTCATGTTGTGATAATGGCTGACGCCGAGATGCCCATTTCTATACCTCATGCGTATTAATTTTTGGAGGAAGGGTATCCAATAAGCAAGAAATATGGGACCACGAAATGGCGCGCAGCGCGAAAATTTTTTGAAAAAGTTGCCTAGATTTCCAAAATAATACTCTGTAATTATTGTTAATTCAGGAAGAAATGTGGGCCCCCTTCGAGCTCGGCCCCCCCATCTCAATTGGGGGCTTGGGTGTGGCAGTTACGGTCATGGACGCAAATATAGTCATTTCAACGCGCCATCGCCCCCCTATCGCCCCCTTCGTCCGTTTTCGCCCCCTATCGCCCCCTTGGCTATTTTCGCCCCCCTGGACCGACAAATCGCCCCCTGGGGGGCGATATCGCCCACGTTGGGAACCACTGATCTAGAGTATTTTAGTTGGCAAATCTAGTTAGCGAACCTCGAGTGGCAACACTTTTGTTGACCTCGGGATTGGTCGGATGTAAAAGGGGTTGCGAATGTGTTTTGCTCATGAGGTAGCCAGTGGTTCCCAACCTTTTCGACTCATTGCCCCCTTATCCAGGTCGAAACATTTTCATCGCCCCCTGTAAGAAGGCGACCCAAATCAGAGTTTTATTGACATCTCGTGACCACTGTTCGCTCTAAGCTGCACGCGTGCGCAATTGAACAGTGCTGACATGGTCTCTCTGCGTACAGAAAATCTAAGCTGTGCACAAAAAAAGCCGAAGTGATGACCTTTTTCTAGTCAACACCACAAAATGAACGAGAAAAGTGGGTAATTCGGCAGTCCAATCAAGGCGATGACCCTTGATTAGTCGTCACGCACTGCCGTCCAAAGGACCGCGCAGTGGGCTGGTGAGTGAGACTCGTGAAAAATAAGAAGGAACGTTGCTCGTGACTAAGAATCAGCTAGTATGCTACATTCCTACGGGCATGTATGAAATAGAGAAGGTGCCGACAACCATACGCTACTCATTAGTTCATTACAAAAAAGATCATCGGTTGAGATTGATGTCACTGAAATTTCTCCTTTATAGTATTTTACAGGAGTTTTTTCGCTTAACTTGGCTCGGAAACGTATCTAACCGCTTTAAAGAGATGATCAAATCGGCAGTTCTTCAACGAGATCATATCGTTGACACGCACGTGACGTATGCAACCAAAAGAATTTTGTGAAAGTATCGGAAAGGTTTTTCGAAGTACAGAACTTCAATATTGCAGCAAACAATACGTTCATATTGTTATATTTATTCCACTGGAAGCTTTTCGACTGGCTCTCTTCAGCAGTGAACGTCAGTAAATGAGGTTAACCAAGTTAGAAATATAAAAAGAATATTGTCGTTGTGACACAATAATGACAAGTACACAAGTCGCGAACGGCAGTAAACAGCGCACGGTTACGGTACAGCACACAAAATCAGCTGTAAAACAGCCGAATGACAAAACAACACTAATGGAAGATTCCCAGCGTGTAGAGATGTTCCTTCTGGCGACAGAGGATCGGCTTTTGCAGCTTTAAAATGGTTGATTAAAGGACCTTTAAATGAAGAAGAGAACGACCACGAGCAACTATGGAAAAGTGATTGATATTGTAATGTAGGCTTACCATACGTCCTCTTTTAAGAGGATTTGTCCAGAAGTGAAGGTCCGACGGGTATTTCGGAGTGAAAAACGGTGATTTTAGCACTGAGCGAAAAGATGACCTTTTTTTTTTTTTTTTAGTCAACCGATCACAAAGTGGGAAAATTTAACCGGTTTTTGAAATTTTACTCTGGTTTTGCAACTTGCAAATTTCTGAAAAAGTGTCCTCTTTTTGGATTTCCAAAATATGGTAACCCTATTGTAATGTTTTGCACACTCTAGGTGTTTCAATAGGCGCTGTCCGATGGCAGAATTACATGCTGTTACTAGATCATAATTAGGAATGGATTATCCGGATAACGGTAAACCGCAGGTTTTTTTGATATCTGATATCCGGATATAATTTTGCCGGTTAACCGGATAATAGAGTATCGTTGCTAATGCGTTTTACGCTTTTGAGTGAGCTTCAATAAGTCGTATTCAGTGTTGCCCGCGTCCGATTAGCGAGAAGCGTGTTGCTAACAAGTGAGATGCGTCTATGCACATTGCACAATGTAACGCGACGCGATCTCCCGCTGAGAAGATCGTTATTAGGTCATTGATTGCCGCGCGCTCGGCTATCGTCTCTGGCTGGATTTATCGCGTCTTCAACAAGGCTATAGTTCCACTGGATTGAAGAATCGCATCTGCAATAGCTTATGCACGATATTCCACCGCTGGTCTGCACAATCACATCAGCATTGGCTTGGTGCTCACGATATCATCGCTACCTGCACAATCGCATCTGCAATAGGCATAGGAGCGATATCATAGCTGGCCTAACCATCGCGTCTCGGGCCTAGCACGGGTTGACTCCTATCTCTCGACGGCTTGGTGACGATTTGCCGTTATGTGTATTCTGATTAGCGATTGTGAGAGTGACATCGCGAAACTGAATGACATCGAACGTTCACAAACATGTGCGTGCGTGCAGTCGTAATTGATTTCCGCTGATATTTGATTCGAAAAAAATCGAAACCCCCTCATTTTATTTAAAACACCCCCACCCCATTAATTTTTGGCTGGCTGCGTGCCAGATAACGTGAATTTCTCACGGAGGAATTAGACTAATTATAACGAGGTATATCATGTCGGCATCAATTCCAGTATCAGCTACTCGCCCTTCTAGTACTCCAAACCTAATCAGCAGAATGGTCAAAAGGAATGTAAAGTCGTTGAAGTTTCCGGGAAACGACCTGCCAACTTTCAGATTGGACTCTCTACGAAGTGCTCTTTACTATTCAGCCCACTTCTGTGAAAGCTGAAAGAACATTCAATTCATGTGGACTTTTTGTTGCAAAATTCCGGTCCCGGCTACATAGGATGCCACAATTCATGCATTGCGCTTTAAAAGGAGCGTGTTACAGGAGCAGTGAACATTAAATTTGCGGGGATTTTTCTCGTATTTGCTCGTACTGTGCGTGTACATTAGGGCTGTTCAAAAATAACCTTTTTTCCTGAATCTTGCGGGTTACTTGATTAAATCGTTAAGTTGCCTTAAAAAATGACGCACACCAAATTTGAATTCATTCCAACCAATATTCGCGGATTTCGTAGAGTTTGAAAATTTTGAATTTGCCTAAAAATGCAAAAAAATTTTTTTTCCAATTTTCCTTCCAACCTTATGAAATTGTTGCGCTGTCTTCAAAAACGATGCAAAACAAATTTGACTCACTCGAATCCGCTTCTTTGTATAACATACGGCTTTCATTTTGAGGCAAAGATTTTGGGCTGGTCGCTGAGTTTTAATTATTATGGAGATGGAATCATGCCGTGATTAGCTATAATACTACAGTAACGACTGTGGTCGATCGCAGTGGCGACTGAGTTATGCTTTGCTGCCGGTTCGACTATTAGGAGGTGGGCGACCTTTATTCAGTTGGCAAATAACTCATTATATTGCGGTGTTATGATCGCGCACTATTATCGGCCAAGAATTCATAGCGACATTTCATGTAGCCTTGACAACAAATTTAAACCGACTGGTAATTCAGGCTTGACTCTAGGCATGATAATGGTCAACAAATGTTGCGTTTATGGCTGCAAGTCCGGATATTTGACAACTGGAAAACATGTTTCGTCGTTTCGCTTTGCTTTTATGATTTGGAGTTCCTCTGCCTCGATCCTTGCTTCACACAAGTGACAAATGATAGCCTACTCTGAATAACTTGGGTGCTTTCCTAAAACTACCGAAATATCTCGAAAATGTCCGAAAAAATTTACTGGTAGAGCTATAAAATCTAATAGACTACAGGACTGATGGCCATGCAGATATTCCGTATTCATCCCAATGATTCGTTTTGCGCTCTTATACTCCGGTAGACATCCGCGCAAGCTTATAGAATTCTTACAAAAAGGTTTCCTTTTCCCTCAATGTCAACCGTCAGTCGGTACAGCAAAGGGAGCGTTGACGCGGTTGAAGTCCGTGGAGTTACGAGAGATAAGGGCGAGATCTCCACTGATATAATGTATATGGTAGATGAGTTGTACGTACTACGTACCCAGCAAACACAGAACCGTAAAAGAACCCATCGGGATGGTTTCGAAGGGTTATTTTAGGGTTTCGATTTTTATGTTTCACAGGTATGTTTATTATACCTAGAAATGATGATGTTGAGGATCAAATTATTCGGGATGAATTCCAATTTGCTGGTAAGTATTCTGATGTGGGAAGTTATTTGGATCCGGTAGATAACGCTGCGCGTTGATAGAGTGCTGTCATCAGTATAAATTCGTGTTACTCGGTCGAAAAGTTTATTTTCCGATTTACTGTCATCGTTATATATAGCTTGTATTCCAGGGTTACCATATTTTGGAAATCTAAACAGAGGACACTTTACAGAAATTGGAGACTTGCAAAACCGGGGAAGAATTCTCAAAAATCGGTCAACTTTTCGCTCAGAGCTCAAATCACCGTTTTTCACTACAAAATACCGGCCGGAGCGTCACTTCTGTGCTAATTTACGCATATCACTCGCATTTTGCTCTAAATATGACCTAAATTTTTAAAAAAGAGGACAAAATCTCAAAAAAGAGGACAAAAGGTCGTCCTCCCGAGGACACTTTCAAAGAAGTCGAGAAAGAGGACAAATCCTCTTAAAAGAGGTCGTATGGTAACCCTAGGCAACAGTCACCTTAAGTGAAAAACTGCACCTATTCATGTTACCAAGTGATTGCTCAACAGATTTTATAGGCCATTAGTGCCAAAGCTCGTGTAACTAATAACGTTATATTCATTTACAAGTGGACGTTAAATCGGATGTAGAAGCTGCCAAGATCCTAAGACTTAACTATGTAATTCACGTCTTTATGGGTGCACAAAACAATATTTCAACTTTCACCTCTCAAGGTAACATTAAATTGTATTTGAAGACCTTCTTTGAGGTACAGAACCTAAATATACTATTCAATTAAATTGTATTTACAATGACCATATGCTTATTCAGATGCCAATATTCATTTGGGAAAGGTTTTCCATGTTGTGCGAAACCGAATCTCGGAAGAAAGATTCATTCACACACACACAGATCGATCCATTGTCGAGCAAAATATTGAAGAAAAGATCACATACAGGTTCGAGTTGTTAATTAATAACATGCAACAACAAACAGTCATCGATAAGTCTCATTTAGGGTTCTGGTTTGAATCATTTTGTACATGATTAAAATAGATTTAACTCAATAGCTACAAATGATTTTTTTTATTTTTTCGGTTTTTTTTTTACTCTCAATAACAACACCAACAAAAGAAAATAGGAGAATAGCGACCATGTCAATCAAGATGAAGGATAACGTGTATACTTTATTAATGTAGGGCCGCGAATCATCATCCAGAGAGCTGAAACGTTCAATATGCGTGGTAATGATCGCTGAAAACGCTTAACCTCAATGATAATGATGGGTCGCCAGAATCAGTATCTGTTCTAGTAGCGAGGAAACATGTTGAGTCGAATTGGGAACATCCATAATTGTTGCATCTTCATCTTGATCGATGGAGTGGTTTCTGCCAGCAAACTGGATCAGAGATGAAGGAATCTTTGGAACTCGATAGAGACTCTGGATTGCGCTTCGTTTTCGGTATCCCACCAGTGTCTCGGAAATAGCAGCAGAATACTCGGACAGCTCACTGGCAGACAACTAACTGGTATCCACAGCAAAACGCTAACATCGTTCTTTTCCCATCTGTCTGTCAAATTATAGGTAACTAATCTACGGATTCGTAGATCTATAGTAAAATAGCTGAACTATACCGGCGCCGGCGACGAGATGCTATCTCCGGTGTATATAAAATGCACATGATTGTCCGATAATAAACCACATTCACCTATCTCGTCGGAAAATTTAAAAAATTCAAAATCAATAAAATCAAAATCGCAAACTTTAAACAAAAAATCGAAAAAACCTGATTTAAACCAGAACCCTAGTCTCATTGCTATTCTCTTAAGTCAGTGGTTCCCAACCTTTTTCCGCCCACGTACCATTTCGAGGTTTTATGCAGTGCTCGCGTACCACCTACGTATGTTCCACCGTTTATGACGTCATAATCGCGTATTTGACCTATGCGAGGTGAAATCACAAATTCGGTTAAACTATAAGGCATTATCAGCCAGCGTTGATGGGATGCATGGCATTGTTTTTTCACCACCAGTCACAAGAAGACCAACATAATGAAATAACAAAAGTCAATTTAATGCGATGGCTGCATTTGTTTATTTTTCACTAGGTGGTCGATGCGTGACTCACAGCATAGTGTCCTATATGGTGTGGACACAAACATATCTCACGGCTCATTGAAATTGGTCGACGTCACACTTTCCATTTGGTGAAAGGCGACTTTACGGCTATTTTTGACCGGCTTGCCGAGCGCTAGATTCGATAAAACGAGTATCAATGGAACGCTGCTGCTGTATTGAATACGCAAGTATAAATTTTATTCTGCTCCTGGTCCTGGAATCCCCAAAACCTGCCTCGAATTTTACATTGTGGTCGAGTTTTGAGTTTTCCAGTTTTTGCTGCTTGGCTCTTTCTTCTTAGCTTCACTCTCGTTTTGCCAGACAGAATTGTTGCGTCACAATGTCAAAACTCGACCACGATGCAAAATTCGAGGCAGGTTTTTGGGATTCCAGGACCAGGAGCAGAATAAAATTTATGTTTGCGTATTCAATACAGCAGCAGCTTTCCATTGATACCCGTTTTATCGAATTTAGCGCTCGGCAAGCCGGTGAAAAATGGCCGTAAAGTTGCCTTTGACCAAATGGAAAGTGTGGCGTAGACCAATTTCATTGAGCCGTGAGATTTGCTTGTGTCCACACAATATAGGACACTACGCTCACAGCGCATCGAAAGTCATGCATGGGCGCAACAAGTCGGTTTCGTTTCTTCGACTTGATAGTCATCAGGGATGAAAATCCTTATTCGCGCTCCCACGTATGGAAGGGAAAATTAGCAGCTGCATGTGTAATAGCTTGAGAAGATAGCACCGAGTACTAGGAGGCCATGCTAAGCCAGTAGTTTATTGGAGAATAATCTTAGTGTTTCGTCTTTGGTGTCTGGTCATCCTGGATATATATGAGCTCCTCTAGCTCCCCAGTCCCCACAGGCAGGTCGGATGGATCAACATAGAATGGACCGGTCATGTAGGCACAAAATGTCACAGTGGTGAGAAAAAAAGGCGTACCTTAACACGGACGTACCATGCCACGACGACGATGACGGCTTCAAAAAACTTAAAATCAATCCCACCTGAACTAATAAGGCTCTTCATTAAAAAAAAAGAAATCTACTCGCGTACCACCTGGAAGACCTTCGCGTACCACTTGTGGTACGCGTACCACAGGTTGGGAACCACTGTCTTAAGTACACTCGAATGCTGCTTTATGACACGCGAAGTAGGCCTTGTCGTAAGCAGCCTTCAGCCATAATCGAGCCACACACACCGGCAGTGTGCTAAACTATATCAGCTTTAATTGATATGATTATATGTATAATGATTTTCCATCTTTCATCGGTTTACATTTCAAGTAGGTAGGGTGCAGAAGTTGGTCACAGCCGATTTAAGGGTTCAGCAAACCACAAAAGGGTCGAAGAGGACCGGATTATACTCGACCACCGCACCTAGTTCTAACTCAAAAAGGCTAAACCGGACCTTCAATCTATATACATTGCGAAAGTATAGGAACAATGCTTCAAGAAAAACATTATGATATCAAAAGTCACTAGGATTATAAAAGACAATAAATATGTGCTAGTTTTTCAACTAGAACTTATAATTACTGGAAGTGATTTGAAATATTCCGTAGACATATATAATTGTACTCCAATTACAACTTTATCGCCTAGCATAGAAAACTCACCTCCGTAGTGATCCTGGCTCTTTCTGTCCCACTGCTTTAGAACGAAACATCTGAGAAATTAATACCGTTCAGCGATAGTCGATAACACTCTATCACGTTTACAAGTGAAATTGTCACAACCATGGGACGAAACAGGCCCTGTATGGTGGCAAGTAAATACGTTTTCTAAAATTGCAAATTCGTAGTGTCCTCATTAATTTCTCGTTAGTCGGGAGTCGTGGAGATGCGCCCTGCAATTTACGAAGCATATAGCGGCGACGTACGAGACACATCCACCAAACTACTTCTTGAATATGATTACTAGAGTAGGTTAATTTTTTGGTCGTTCTTTTCTACTTCCACTTTGAATAGTGTGGGAATTAGCTACTTCCGATTATAATTCGGTAGAAATATCTTAGCTACCATTGCTTGCAAGCAATGATGCCCGGTCAGTGATCGAATTGTGACGGTTGCGGTGGTACGCCATGTGCAGTGGCGTATGTAGAGGAGGTCGGGGCTCGAAATCCCAACACGCCATCTCCAATATGTACAAGTTTATTCGAAATTAAGCAATTGGTTATCACGCGACCGAGCCTAACAACACGATAGCACTTTCCAAGGAGAAGAGTCGCATTTTTGATATGTGAACGTGACCAGGCGAAGTCTGCCGAAGTCCGGAATTTTTCTGTTCAAACTGCGCAAGAAAAGATATTCTAAAATATGCCCAAATGTCCGGAATTCAGAAGGTTTGAAGTAGGCTAAATAAAATTTTTGTAAATCAATACAAACATTATTTTTAAGCAGATGAATGGTACTTCTATTTTGTTCGAGCTGTGCGCGATTTACTGTCACAGACGTTGATTTCATATGGGTCCACCGCCTTAAAAAAAGATGCAACAGAAAATAAATGAAAGTAACCGTCATTTACTGAAATAGTCTATTTGTAATGGCAATTATAAGATAACAGTATATTACTGGAGTCGGTTAGGGCCGTTTGGATTGTCTAGTCAAGGACGGCGTTTCTAAACATGGGAGTCGATAGTCTTTAGTCTGGAGATCGGGAAGATATTGAACGTAATGATAATCAGTCTCCAAAATAGGATGTCGAGTAAATCTGTGCAAAGATGCTGACCCTCTCAAGTAATCAATCAGCTTGTCAACTTCTGAGCTTGATCACGGAACATTTTCGAATTGGAAATGTTTCGTGACCATAAAAGGTTGTAAATCACTGGATGTGCAACCTGCCCGATCCACTCCTCAAGGTTTCGTTAAAAAGCCCAATTATCATGCAATCGTCATCTGTCTTTGCAAATATGAACTTGTGAGAACACAGCCACAAAATGACTTTTTGTGAAAATATCATCGTACTATATGCAGAAATTGGGCAGACTCTTATTATTTCGAAGCGGACTTTACAGGTGTATTTATTGTATTGAGAATACCCGTCTTCGATTTGATATGAACGAGTGCCGGAAATATCTCCATTAAGATAGGTGCTGGAGAATGTAATATTAACGCGTAACGCTTCCGATGACACCTTTCGGTATGATCACAACATATATTACTCCGAATTGAGAAACAGAATATATAATGAACATATAACGTCCGGCCTGGTATTTCTATCTGGCATCTCACCTTGGAAGTTATTTCTGGAATAGTGGTTATGGATATCCAGGGTTGCACTCAAAACAAAAATCAATCAAAAACAAACATGGTTAAAACGAGGCGCTAATTCAAAACATTACTTTATTTGTTTCTTTTTCAAGCCATGACGTCACGAATATTTAGCTGTGACGTCAAAATGGGTCGACATTGACAATTGAAAATATACGGTAAATATAGCGCCTTTGACGAAATATCTGTACTATAAATGTTGAACCGACTCTTCTAAGGGTTCCAACCATCCGATCAAGATAGCGTAATGGTTAAGCGTCCGGCTTCTTGATCGGTAGATCGTGGGTTCGATTCCCGGCCGGGTCAGACCAAAGACCTGATTAGTAACACTGGTATCCATGGCTTCTCTGCTTGGCGCTCATGCATTACTGGGATAGCATGGAGGGGTGGTGCATGACTTAGAAAGTCGTAAAGGCTATATCTGCACTTCCTTGTCCAGCGGCATATGCACACCATGTACTCATGGTATGCATATGCGCAGATCGTGTGTATGTATATCATGAGTCGGTGTATATGCCGCAAAAACATCAAGCACAAAAATAAACTACGTCCTTTCCTTCCTTTCCATCCCATACCGATATACGTCAGTCAAATCGGGTGGTAATTGTCCGATGTCCGTGGGCTCATATACTTTTTTTTTGGAAAGTATTTACACAATTATGGCATAATTTCATAACTTAAAACACACATTCGAAAAAATACTTTTGTTTAAAACACTGTTAAAACATGTTTTGAACAAAGTGTTTTGAAACAGCGTTTGTTTCAAATGAAACGGGGGAAAATAGATTTCGTGGCTAGGTTTCAATTCCTTCATTGGTAGAGATTAGGAAAAAAATCAGGAATTTCAGTAGGCTATTGGCTATTCGGCAATTGAAATGAGTTTTCACGGGTGGATATCGTATATCAGAAGACAATTCTCATGCTCTCTCTATAGTTAGGCTTACCATATTTTGGAAATCTAAAAGGGGGACAATTTTTCACTTTTTCAGAAATTTACGACTTGCAAAAATAGAGAAGAATTCTCAAAAACTGGCGAATTTTTCCCACTTTGTGATCGGTCATCTTTCCGCTCAGATATCAAAATACCGTTTTCTCTCCACATTGCCTGGTGGATGACTAAAAAAAAAGTCATCTTTTCGCTCAGAGCTAAAATCACCGTTTTTCGCTCCGAAGTACCCGCCGGAGCGTCACTTCGGTGCTAATATCACTCGCAATTTGCTCGAAATCTGACCTAAATTTTCAAAAGAGAGGACGTATGGTAAGCCTATACCTTACGACCTTAAAAAGCGGGACGTTTGGCTGACTGGTCGGGACGCCGGGACAAGACGTTAAAAAGCGAGACTGTCCCGCCTAAAACGGGACGTATGGTAAGCCTACCTTTAAAAATATACAGATTAGGTTATTAGCCATTTTTCCAATAAGAGGATTCGTGTAACTCCTAAAAATGCTTCGCAAACCCAAGGTTGAGGACCACTGCTCTATACAATGGATATGCACAGCTTTGACAGTGTGACGTCATATTGGCAGACAATGTGTTCATACCTCTTCATAAAACCCGCTAAGTGGCGCTACAGAATGACTGGAATTTGAGGAACTAAAATATGGTAACCCTAGGTTAAGTATACGCTTACAAATCGGAGGCGGATCGGCAGATCCCCCTCCACTACCTGTTGCTCTTTCTCGTGCGCCTCGCCCTCCTCCAGCTCCTCTTCATTCCTTGATGGACTGTTTGCAGGGACTTTGCGCATGAAATTAAAATATTTTCCCTGATACATCAACACAAAATTGCGTTGCGCTGTGAACGTTACCTTCCAGCGCACGAATGTAAAACAGACCGGTACAAACAACTGGATTTTCGAAATGCGCCATTAGACCTACAACTAGCTAGAACAAAAACTTTTGGCCGAATTGAGCATCAGCAGAGCTTTGTCCAAATTGAGCACAATATCAATCATTAGTTTCTTACTCACGCGCAAAGGCAGACCACGTTGAGGAAATTGTGTACCGTTGCGTAATATACGAATTGCGGCTGCACTACGCGGCAGTAATTGACACTGAGTGCATACAATCCACAAGAGTTCTTCCTTTATAGGTTAGTTGTATTGTTCGTTATCGCGATACCAGACAGATCAACAACTAGTATATGTTAAATAGTCCAGTAGCAAGGCACGCAGCGAGGACCGAAACGGTATTTAGACTTGGTAAAAAGTACACGCAGGAGTTGAAAGCAAAAATCTTTAGCCCGGTCGAAAATCAGTCCAACAACGCTGTAGTCTCCAAAAAATGGCGACTACCGTGTTGTATCAAGCTGACTTCTTCTGATTTTCAACTAACATCAAACAAGAACACCAAGTGGATCAATATCTTATTTGTGACGTTAAAAAATCACTCGTTTTCCTGAAAGGACAAAACATAAACGATAGACAGAGCAGAACTACGACAAAACAAAACAGGCGACCGCCACCGCGTCACTCGACATATTGAGCCCTGCGCCATACCATGTGCAGGTTGCACTACGAAATAGTCAAGGCGGTGAACGATGAGCCATGAAGAAAAATCCACCGCGACATGGCCGGCCCTGTGACCAACTGGAAATGTCAAGGTACATTACAGAGGGTCACAATAATTGATGAGAGGTGGTCGTGAAACGAAACAAATAAAATTGTGAAAAATACATCATGACAGTTCTAAACGACACAACTTACGAATGTCACGTTCGTAGATTCCACATGCAGTACAAATGTTTACTCTCCTGACCAGCCCATTACGATCAGGAAACACATGTTCAATAACACCTTTGGGCCATCTACCACGAGGAACAGTAGTGTCGTTAAGCAAAACAATATCGCCAACCCTAAAGTTGGGTTGTACTTTTAGCCATTTCGAGCGTGCCTGTAATTGCGGTAGATATTCTTTGAGCCAACGGCCCCAGAACAGATCAAGCTTATGCTGTACATATTTCCAGTTTTNCGCGTACTCATCAGCTTTGTTGAATACATGTGAGGGTAGTGATGGATCTAGTCTACCCAATAGAATTGAAGTTCGGCNNCAAACACTGTAAATCACCNATATCATTTGAGACAGGAGTAAGCGGTCTGTCATTCAAAATGCGAGCGACCCCATAGAGCAGAGCAGACAAGGTATTGTCATAATAAGGGGCATTATTGTTCAATCCATGGAGAATACGTTTACAACTTTGCACAATCCGCTCTACTGCACCTTGAAAATGAGGAGCAAGGGCGGGAGAAAAATGCCACTGAATATTTTTAGCAGCCAATGCACTGGCAACTGACTCTACATTCAAGTTTGTAATGGATTTTCCCAACTCTTTCTGAGCACCTACAAATGCAGTACCATTGTCACTGAACATGTGCGCTGGTCTGCCACGAACATCAATAAATTTCGAAAATGCCATCAGGAAGGCCGATGACTCAAGAGAGTCCACCACCTCCAAATGTACAGCTCTTGTGCATAAACATGTAAACACACAGCCATAGCGTTTCACTTGGCTTCGATTACGACGACAAATAAGGGGACCAAAATAGTCAACCATTGTATAATGAAACACATTCTTGCCGGGCGTAATTCTGCATTTTGGGAGGTCTGCCATATACTGACAGCCGGGTGTTGCCCTTCGACACTGACAGAATAAGCATTTTTTCAGTACTTTGCGGATAGTGGTCTGACCCTTTACTACCCAGAATTTTTTGCGTAGGATAGACAGGACGTGGAGAGTCCCACAGTGGCCATTTTCAACATGACATTGTTCAATAATTAGGCGAGTAACATGGTGGTGGGATGGTAATATCATAGGGTTCTTGGATGAGTCTGGCAAGTCTGATTGATTCAGGCGACCACCAACCAGCATTACACCATTACAAACAAATGGACTTAGTTTAGTCAATGCGTTAGGGAGACATTTTTTGTCAATTGGTTCACTGGCAGGAGAACGGACAGTTAACAAAGGAGTAACATTTGTGAATGATTCAGACTGACAAAGTCTTATAACTTCCCTCAGGGCAGTGTCCAATTCCTCAACAGTAAGGAATCCACGATCAGGTTTGATGCTTGGATCATCCGGAGAGCCTTTAGACTTCCAGTGTAAAATAGCACGTAAGCGTAGGATCCACGCGGTCGAACGAACGAGTCTGTTCAATGATGAGAAACTTTCCAGATAAACAGCCATTGTATCGGGAACAATGGCGATGTCAGAGGCACAGATGATTTCTCTTTGAAATTCAGTTTGAGATAACTCACACTCCTGATATGTGCTATGCATCCATGAGCNAGGTGGTTGGAGAAGGAATTCAGGGCCATTAAACCAAACTTTGGCACGTTTCAACTGATCCGGCATAAGACCACGAGAGCCAATATCTGCTGGGTTCAAGGCAGATTCAACATGATTCCATTGATCAAACCGCGTCAGTGAACGGATTTTTAAGAGTCTCTCGTGANCAAAGGTATGAAACCGTGACGTCGTACTCTTTATGCATTGAAGTACTGCCGTGCTGTCC
>ATSW01122521.1:0-15338 GCA_000444245.1 Botryllus schlosseri | reverse complement strand
GTCGGATGTGTTTCAAATTTCATCACGACTGTACCACGTGCCAATCCATTAGCAGAACAGATCGGGACGTTTGGCTGAAATTTTGATTTCCAATAGAATACAACTTCATAAACTTTGGATATTGAATAGCAATTTCGTATGAAATTCAGATGCTGTGCCTTGCTGACATCTGTGTTTAACAATATATATATTCTGGAATGCCAATGCCGATATCCTTCTTACCTTAGGTCCTTCAATTTCTCATGGTCCCCACTAGCACTTGGATCATCTCTGTCAAACCATGGAGTCCAAGAATACCCGGTCGTATCAGATGAATCTAAAATGCAAATGATGGTTGATTCTAACAATAGCGAGTGTAGTCCAAATGGTCATATTTCACAAATCAAGGTGAAGATACGCAAATGACTACGACAGAAGTGATTCGAGGAAAGACTGCATGACAGTAAGAATTTAAAGGAATGAGTCAATCACCTTTAGGACAAGCAAAGCGAACTTCGTAATCTTCACAGCGTTTATCATCTTGCTTGCTGTTCATGCAGGAAAATCCTTCCTTTGCATCCATGGAGATGTTCTCTCCTGTGCTTTGAGCTGCTTTCTTGGTTGTCACAAGCCTTGCTTGGATTTTACTAGGTTTTTCACAAATCTGGTCAGGGTTTTCCTTTCTGTAAAAATCCAAATAACACTGCTAGAGCAGTATTCAGTCAACCAAATTCAATCTATTGATGAAACTACCATGATCCTTCTTAGATTGATTATTGCAAATATCAATCAAATGCCCCACTTCTAGTCTGAAAGTTTTCGTATTAGTCAAAATTGTAGAGTCTTTGACATGGAAAGTACAATCCAATAACAGGATAATTTAACCAAAATTGAAACTTGTTTCAAACACAAGAATGCATGTTTCATTATAGCAATGTGAAGGCTTCTTGCCACCTAAGAGCGTTGCGCCCACTAGTTTGAAAACACTGGCAGAAACGGGAGCAAAAGTTTTATAATAAATCCCAAGGAATTATAAATTATATGTGGATTACAACAAACATAATGCACCAAATTTTCATTTTCTATCTTCTGAAATTATGATTTGACATTGACACTGGTCTTACCTTAATTTCTCTAATTTTTCATGGTCGCCAGTAGCTGATGGATCGTCTCTGTCATACCATTTGGTCCATTCATGCCCCGTGGGGACATCTGAGTCTAAATTTACAAATACTATTTGAATGAAAAATTCTTTCACGATAAAGTATAGATGTGTTGGGTGTTGGATTTTGTGTATTTACCGTCTGGGCAAGAAAAGCGAACTTCATAATCTTCACAACGCTTGTCTTTTTGGTCTTTATTGAGACAAGAAAATCCTGTTTTTGCATCCATCGATACTTTTTCTCCAGCGCTTTCAGAAGGTTTCTTGGTTTTTACCAGCCTAGCTTCAATTTTATTTGGTTCTTCACAAATCTTATTTGGATTTTCTTTCCTGTAAATTAAAATGTTGTAATTTGAAAATACAGCTTCTAAATACACAATCAAATATTCATATATATTTCACACATATTGGCAGTGAAACTGAAATAAAATTTCACATTACTCAATATCTTGAACTATACCCGTGTTTATTTATGGTGTTTGATTACTTGCGATGAAGATATAATGATTGAATCAATAGGCAATTACCGAGAGGTTTGCGACGGGCTTTGTTCCAAATTTCATTTTAAACTCAACCACATGACCACTAGCAGAATAAATTGGTTTATTTGACTAAAAATTTGATTTTAACGAGCATACAATTTGTCAAACTGGGTATATTGGTTTCGTGTTTTAAATACTGGATCCTGAATGAACTTTGTATCAAATTCTGGTGCACTGATTTCATGACATTTGTGCTTAACGATTAATATCTTCAGATAGTGGCTGTACTCTTCAGATGCACTTCTTACCTTAGATCCTTTAATTTCTCATGGTCGCCACTAGCACTTGGATCGTCTCTGTCAAACCACGGAGTCCAAGAGTACCCAGTGGGATCAGATGAAACTAAAATACAAATGTTTGTAGGTTCCATTTATAGCTAACATAATGTTACTTGTCATAATCAAGCAACTGAAAGCGAATATATTCAAAGAAACATGACGAAAATGACGAGCGGCAAGACAAAATGACAGTATAAAGTTTTAGGAATGAGCCAATCACCTTTAGGACAGGCAAAGCGAACTTCATAATCTTCACGAGTCTTATCTCGTTGTTCTTTATTGAGACAAGAAAATCCTTCTTTTGCATTAATCGAAACCTTTTCTCCGGCACTTTTGAATGGTTTCTTGCTTTTTACTAGCCTGGCCTGAATTTTCTTTGGCTCTTCGCAAATCTTGTTTGGATTTTCTTTCCTGTGAAAGAAAACGAAATTTGATACAAGTACTTGTGCAGTAATGAAGTTTTCGAAATATTCTTACCTAAGGTCCATCAGTTTCTCGTGGTCTCCACTAGCACTTGGATTATCCCTGTCAAACCACTGAGTCCATTCGTATTCAGCAGCATCCACCGAGTCTAGGAGTAGAAAATTTCTTTGCAATGCACAAAAAGATGAATTTGGATAAAGACAGAAACTTGATACTTTGCCAAAATTCGGAAAATGTAATTAAAGGAACAACATTAAAATAAGAACCAGAAAACACCCGTACAGAAAATGACCGCCATCCGGTAAACCCTGTTGCCAGTGTATTGATAATGGAATTCTGAAATATACACTTGCTTATGCAATTCATAATACAGGCACAAGAGGACTCTACGACATCCTAGTAAATTACAAGCATAGATAATGGCACTAGATAATGATTTTTAACCCGAAGGGTACAACAGAGGGACAGCATCTAATTTATGAAACTTCCATAGTCCATCTACTTTTTTTAACGTACCTTGCGCAGCACATAAAGATACAATCGTCAAATCCACGGCGGCATCCAGATCTTCGTAATCTTTAGGATTCTGTACCAAACTGGGATCACTAGCAATTGCGTTCAGATACTTTCGGTCCACGTCACCAATACCGAGCGCCACAACCTTGGACACGGACTGTAAGTTTCTAGCCTCGACCGTGAATTTACCTCTCGATTTGCCGACGGTGATTACGATCGTGACGCTGGGAACGTCCGATCTGCGGCCAGACGACGGAGTGAATTTTTTCTTTGAAGCGAATTCAAGAGCATTGCTAATTCTCCTGCCACCGCTAGTGTATCGCAAATCTTTAACGGCGGAGATGAGTCCTTCTTTATTATCGGCGTAAGTGTCAAGCTGCCATTGATCCCGGTAGCCCCGATTGTAAGTCATCATGCCGACCAAAATGTTTTTCCGGCCGATTTCAAGTCTTTCGATAACATTTGCGACAAAGGTTTTGACTGATTCGAAATTCGATTTCCCAACAGATCCGCTCGATTCCACAATGAAAAGAAGATCTGTTTTGGATGTTGCAACGCATTTATCACCATCAGAGGCTGTGAGAAGTAGATGGTTTAGCATGTTATCATAATAATCTGTAGAAATCGGTCACCAACCTAATTCGCATTGAGTCCCTTTGAACCCGTCCGCGCATTTACAGGCGAATCTGGTGTCTTCTGTTTCTGTGCACGTGCCGCCATTTTTACATGGATCAGTAGAGCAAGGACCCTCTGTAAAATAATGCGCACATGATACAGATGCCTTGAGGATTTACGCCATCTGTGCTGTAAGACTTGTTTTCTAACGACTTACGAAATGAGATCAAGTTGAGGTGAAGTGTAGGTCTGGAGCTGAAGAAAATATTGTCTAACTGTACAATTTTGCCAGGAGACTATATCCTGATCGTCACACAATTACAAAATAAAACATGATGATAGTACTACATGCTCACTTGATCAGTCTTTTGAATCACATTGAAATAAGTAATTGGAGTAAAACTCTCAATTACTTTATCACTTATGTGCTGTGTACTTTTCTTGAAGGTTTTGTGTGTGCCCCTCATTAAGAGTTAACGGCATATTAACAAGCATTGATTAAAAATAAAATTGATAAGTATGACATATCAATGCCATTCTAAAAAAGAACACTAGACTATCGATAGCTATACGGTAGTCATAACAAAGAAAAAGTGTGAGAATTAGATTATACAATACAAGGGAAAACATTTGACAAGCCAATTGAAATCCTGCTAGTGTGCTTTCTAATATTACATTGTTACATCATACTTTACAAACTCGTTTTCATTTGAATCACAGTTTAGATGCTTAGTATTTTATCGTTAACTCTTGATAAGGAGCACACACAAAAAGTTTTTGAGTTAAATTATTCAGGTCGTCCTGCCATCCATATTAGAGTTTAGTACCCCAGTGGCCTATACAGAAATTATTGTAAACTCTTTCGATACGGTGACTTCATGAACGAATAGTCTATATTCTATATATGACTATAAGTCTATACGTACTTAGAGATTTGCAAATCAAATTGAACATCAATCCGTGAATGGTATCTAATTCGTAAAATGATTTGATGAGCCTCGAAAATATTTCGATCGGAGCAGAAGCCATTGCATCCAGTTGAGACTTTCTGGCATTTTTCACTCCGAGCGCCAATACCTTTATGTAGAAAGTCGTGAGTGGAAATTCTCCGATGGAAATTTCAGATATATTTACATATGACTCTTTTCTGAGTTCAACAGATGGAGCTGTCACTCTATCATACGACTTTCCATCCGTTATGATAACCGTGACCGCGTCGATACCCTTTCTTCGTCCTTGAGACTTGCTGAATTTTTGTCTTGTCATAGCAGAGATGGCGTTTCCTGTCTTTGTACCACCTCTTGTATAATCCAGAGATTCGATAGCCTGCAAGGAAAGAACAAAGTCAAATGTTATCAATGGAATAAGTGAATGGAGTCACAAACGGTACATCTGTCGAATCCGTGTTTAGAAAATTGTTAAACCAGTATCTTGTCTTTACTGATTGAGACTTGGAAAATGCAATGTAGTGAAATTTGTTCAAAAAGTTAGTCACAAAATCTTGTATGCAAGAGCAACAATAACTAGTTAAAATGGTTCCACTCGTGACCAGATATGTTCAGTAAAGAAGTACTTCTATTTTTTTGCCTATATGTATTGCTTATTCAAAGTAATCATGTTTATACATTTCTTTCGTTTCCACTTAACCACTTTGTGGGCAAAATTATGTACTTTAAACTTTTGAATATGCTATTCAATTGTATGTTGAAGTTCTGTACCTCCAAGAAACTTTAAACTTCGTGAAGTAGAAAATAGTTTTGGGATGTGTATGCATTGCTTTTACGAGTGAAATTTTCATAACTGGGAAAAATGTTCCTGGTATCACGGTAACTGAATTTGTTGAAAATCGTACCTACTCGTAGTACCATTAGTTACTTTGTGTTAGACAAAACTATGCACCCGTCAATTTCGAAAGTACTCACCACAGATTAACTGCTGAAAGTTTGTGACCCATCGAACAAATGTACTTTTGAAATTTACATACTTGAGTACTTCCTAATTTTCCAAAATTAGTTTTTGCATGTCTTTTAAATATGCTACTTCTACTTATAGTTGAAAAATTTACAGCATTACTTCAATTTAAAATTGAGTACAACTTTTACCACCTCTGCTCATGACATTTAAGCTGATCTTTCAACAAACTGCTCATTACTATCGAGCGGATCGTTAAGATAAAGTTAGCCTCACGAACGGCAAATTTAGTAGAAGCCAAAATACCAACAGGAGTAGTAGCATCTCTAAATGACTTAAGGAAACATGGTTGAATCTCAGTTTCCACCTTGACGAGAGAGTCCTGGTCTTTGTATTTGTTGAGGCTCCATCGGTCTTTGTAACGGTGGTTGAAAGTCGCCAGCCCCACTTGCACGTCTCCGGGTCCGATTTTGAACATTTTCACGATGCCGACCATGAATTTTAGGAACATTTTGAAATTTCTTGCCCCGACCGACCCGCTCGAATCCACCAAGAATATCAGATCGATAATCGCTTTTTGGCGACATTCTTCCGCGCCATCGTCTGGTGCAGTAAAACAATATGTTTGTATCGCGATATGGTAAAATCCGAGGTGAACTACTAATTTTTGCACTTTATTTTTGTAAAATAGTAAGTAGTTTGTGGATGGCTTTACATGACTTTTAAGATTGAAATTGTCATAACAACTAGTTAATTATCCCCTTTATCAAGGTATTCGAATGTAATTACGAAAATAGCTTCTATTTGCAATGTTCTGAGTCTTTTTGGGTTAGTCGCAAAGACACATCTTGCAATTCTAGAAGTAGCCACATCCGATCAACCGCTAAAAGTATATGACCTCTCGACCGAATCTATTCATTGAAACTGTTTACTAGAGTAATACATCCTTTGCTACATCCAAAAGGATTTAGGACGTTATTTCTATTTCTACCGGAGAATCAATGCTGGGTACGTTTACCAGCTCCGGCTGAAAGATACCAAGAATTTAGCTACCGTTTTCGCAATTATCTCCAGAAAATCCATCAGGACATGAGCATGTGTACTTTCCTTTGTCTTCAGGATAACAAATTCCGCCGTTCACGCAGGGATCTTTCGTACACGGGTCTTCTGTAATACATTTTGAATGTCCACTTTAACACTAAGCAACTTAAAAACTGGGAATATATCGGGAGATTTGCAGTGATCGATGGAAGAAATCAAACTTAAGCTTGTGAGTGGAAACATATACATTCGTTAAACTGCAGTGAAACGGAAATATGAACATTGTGTTCCGGTTAAATGATAAATTCGTTGGTTGTGTATTATTGTGAATTGCAAGCAAAACGTTGGGACACGTCGCAGGGATGCTTAGAGATGTGGATACTTTTTCGACGCTGACAAACTTCCGATTATGGATGTAACGATTACTGGCGAGATACAATGTCTACAAACTGTAGCATGCCTGAATCAATAGGTTTTTTACATTATTAGTAACAAATACTGTAGTCGCTATTATTGGAATATGCAAGAGCGTTTCAAAAGCTAAGTATCCTTCATCCATGATCAATAATGAAAAATGTCTGCTGACAAATACCTTGCTCATAGCACACGGCGTTCAGTATCACGTCTACCACAGATCCAAGCTCATCAAAGTCGTTTACTAACAGCGCAAATTTATCTTTTGGTTTCGAAGCAATCGCATTCAGTTCCTTTTCAACAGCATTCTGTAATGGCACGATGAATATTTGATAAGATATTTTCCCAACTGATTTCTTCAAGAACCCACCTTTACACCGACGGCAATGATTGTCGCTTTTTTCTGAAGCATATACGCTGGAGTTGATACTTCGTCGTATGATTTTCCGTCTGTGACCACAGCGACCACCGCTGGGACGCCGGGTCTGCGACCAGCAAGCGCCGTCAGTTTTTCATCGTGAACGAAAGTAAGAGCTTTCCCTGTCTTAGTTCCTCCTTTGCGATACGGAATATCGCCGATTGCCGAAAGCAAATCGTCTTTGTTCGGGTACTTATTGAGAGCCCACAAGTCCCTGGGTCCGCGTGTGAATGTGATAGCGCCGACTTGGACGTCCTGTTTTTTCAAAATACAGTTTTAGTAAAGTATAACATATTTATAATCCAATATTGATGAGCAGAGAAGGACAAAGTTATGACTGCATTGAATCAACGTACCTTGACATGAGTTAATTTTATGCTGTTAGTATGAAGAGTCAAATCTCGTTAGGGTAAATTTAAACAATTTTCAGTCTAATCCGGTGCACATTTATTGTCTCCCCTAGGAGCGATTTTGAGAGACGGAGGCGAAAATAGTGTTGAAGTTGAAGTAGAAGAGAAGCACAACAACTTGAGTAAGTGGATACAACCTTCGTCAATACTACACAAAAGAATAAAGATAACCTTACTGATGACTGATGGGGCCGTAAAGATGTCGAAAAACGGACGATGAGTCAAAAAGTTTTTGGAACCACTGGTCTAACCGATGAATATACTGAAATCGAAATTGCGGAGAGCACCAAGGTAACGATCATTGCTGAAAGCCTAAAATGCTACGCAATTTACCTGGTCAGCAGTGGTCAGTATCAGCCCCCCCTCTGCTGTTCTAAATTAATCGCTACAGTTACCTTTGGTCCAACGGGTAACGCATCTACGATTTTCTGCACGAATTTCTTGACAATCTGGAAATTTCGGTAGCCCACTGATCCACTCGAGTCAAGAACAAGGATGAGATCAACGGTGCTGCCTCCAGAACAGCCGGCTACAAGAAAAATAATAATGGATTCAACGATACATATTTAAAACTATATTTGAATAGTGATCAGAATTTTAGAACATGAGTACTGGCACTTACGTGGCGCCGGTGGTGGTGAATCTAAAAAAATGACATGTATGAATGACACAGTCGTGGTCGTGGCATGGTAAAAAGCTTACCGGCAAGTGGTCCTTTGCAATTGAATTCCCCTAATTTGTTTGAAACGCATAATTCATTTTTGTTGCACTTTGACTCTATGCAATCAAACTGGTTGGCACCAGTACAACTGCAAGTTTGTGTACAGTCTGAATTCATGACTGAGTAGCCTGCAAAAAGATATTACAATGTGTTGAAAGCAAAAATTGCTCGCAGAATGTCGAAAAGTGACAAAGTCAGTTTACATTTGAAAATTGTGGTGCATATTCGCGCAGATTTAGGAATGGAAGATATTGAATCAAAAGATACCAAATAATACTACAGCAATAGTTCGTAAAAATAGAAGTACCTCATGAAACCAAACTAAAACTGATACATAGGATTTCAGATACTATCCAAATAAACGAGATTCTAATATTTTCGACGAAACATAATAGCCATCAATTGTTACTGCATCATGACTTTTTTAGATTTGAATTACCTTTGGATACATATCCCGCGCCATTAACAACACATCCACATTCTGAAATCTCAATGCAATCTTCGCCGTCTTTAACAAATCCTGGTTCGCACACGCAGTCCTCAACATCCGGTAACGTGCACCTGAAAAATAGTAAGTTTATAAACCTGGCAATACATCTTGGCAGACACGGATTTCTTACGAATCAGGAGCGAATGGATCGGTGCATGTTCGAGGACATCCAGATGCACAGCCTTTGTATTGGCTGTTAGGAGGGCATTTGAGGGCAAAATTTGTTTCTTGCCGCCAATTGCAGACTTTCACTTTCTTTTCCTGACACTCCCCAGCAAAGGCATCCAGCGCCTGAAAAGAATCAAAACCATCTCAAAATTGCAATGGAGAATTCTACAATACATAAATGCACATTTTGAGGAACACTTGTAATCTAGGTATGATTCCTTATTTCTTGTAAGAGAGTGTCAACATACAAGTATTCAGTTGATATTTCCCATTTTTTTGTCGCCAGCTAATTCGATTCCTGGTTATATGTTAATAAAGCTTTTATCAGAATTGTTTATCAGTAAACAGTGTATTGCATAAAGCGTGTGCACATATCTGTATGGCAGTACAACATTTCATATCCATACATTCATTCACATATTTGGGAAATTATACAAAAATCCACTTACATCTTCAAGAACTTTCCTATCGCCTTCGTAAGCGCATACGTCGAACACACAATTTTCAAACAAGTGGCCCGTATCCATCTTTTCGATGCATTTACCAAACGGACCTTTCACATCTTTTAACGGCCCGCAAAAATCTTTACCAGAACTGTAAATACACAAAAACACCATTATACCGGCACTCATTTGCTAATGTGCGGAAATTACTATTTTTTTTTCATTTCAGAAGAGCAGATGAATTCCTCCGGTGTAGGTATGTTGCATGTGCCGATCTGGTTGCTATCTCCGAATGGATTTGGCTTGGAAAGTTTACCATCTGGTAGCATCAAATCGTTCTTTTTATTCCCATCAAAGTCAGAGCATAATCCTTCCACCTTGAGACGAATACGTTAATTAGAATATTCAAATCTGCCTTCCAACTGATCTCAATATCCTCTCAGTTCTGATGCAGAGAATTATTACACAAAGTCATTTTTCGCATTGATAGAGCAAACCGTAGCCAATACATTTATAAATAAAGTTATTTAAAATATGAAGCTAGTTTTAGAATATAGATAATTCATCTTGAAACATTTTTAATTAAGAAACTTTGGTTTGAAGCTATATCAATGTACACCAAGTACTTTGCAAGTAATCCCCTTTGAGGCAATATTTTCTAACATTGTAACGAATTATTCACCTTTCCTTTGTAGCTCTCAGGAATGTAGGTCAAAACATAAAACTTTTTGCTCAATATCTTCAGTCCAAAATCTGTTTTCACAACATAGTAACGGCCCATTTTGGTCACAGAAAATCTGGGTTCTTTGTAACTGCGATACATCTTCCCATTTATCTGAATAGATAGAATGCTCGATGTTAAATGTAAATTAGCAGAAAGGAATGGATTGTATCATATCCAAAGATCTCTTCAGGAAATTGTCACCATGAAACAAAAAAACTCAATTACTTTTGGACGTCCTCCGTGAACAAATTCGATCACAACATCACCTCCGTAAAGATAGATTGTGGCCCGTTTTGTGTAAGCAACTCTCGGCTTTGTCCTTTTTTCGTTTTCAACCTTGAAATGAGTGTTGATTAGACAATAAAATCGTTAATCAAGGCATTGCACATATCAGTTGTTGCAACATGAAGTTATTACAACCAACTGGGTTGCTTGGGTTTCATTTCATATTTGCTATGAAAGAGTTTGACTAGTAATTCTCTTGCACATGATATTGAAATAGGTTAATGATAGGGATGTTATAAATTATGATTGCACAATGCACATCAAACAAGAGATTATATCAAATGATTTGACGATACACCCATCCATACAATTATGTAGCACTGAAAATAAAAACATACTTGAATATCAAAAAATTCGAGGTCGGTAGCATCGTCTTTTCTTTTAGTGAGAGTGTAATTGCATTTCCCCATGAAATTATATTTTTTATTGTCATAGGTTACATAATGAGGATCTCCCCATACGAGACATTTTCCAAAACCTGTCAAAGATGAAGAGAAAGAATGAGTCGGGTTATTGCATAATAAAACTACGTAATAACTGCTGTTGATACCACCAGGACCTACAGTTAGTAAATCATAATGCAAACTGAAATCGGTTTCTATTCTCGATTAGTTTAATATGCTGGGTAAAATGTCCCACAGGAGCATAGTGAATATATGTTATTCGTCCTTCCAAATTATTTATGACTTTATGATTTACTGAAGTAAATTTATGAAGGAACTTTACAAAATACAGCAAGAACAGGAGAAATATAGGAAAATAGAAGAAGAGTCTCTAATATCTACTAATATAAAATGGTGTACTCACTCGCCGGTTGACAACCCAAAGCTCCCTTGTCATTGACAGAGCAAAATGTGCCTTTCTTACACATTGCTTTCTCGCATGATAGCGATCCGTCCGAACAGGTGCATTTCTCAGCGCAATTTGTAGTGTAGAATTTCGTTCCCGACTAAATGTTGGCATGATAATCACTATAAATCACGCTTCAGATTACGTTTGCCTTACCTTGTAATACTTCCCACCTCGCATGCAACCACATTCCTCTTTCTTGACACATTCTTTGCCAGACATCACGTATCCCTGGTTGCATTCACAGCCTGGAAATAAAAAAATGTTCAGAGATGAGAATAGTATTATCAACTGGAATGAAATCAATACACAGGAATGAAAACATAATATAGAAAACTATTTGATATTCTCATGTGTGCAGATCTTTCATTGTTTTGGAAAATATAACATAGTTTCTATTGAACCTTACACACATTCCAGGGTAATCATTTCGTAGATTTTGCAATTGAAATTGCCAAACATTGAATTCTATTTTAATGACTGATAAATGTAATAATTCTATTCAATGAAAACGATTTCAATCTGGTCAGCTATGGTTATGAATCTCTAGATGTCCCAATGAATTCAAATACTAGCCTGAAATAAAGGCTACCGCATCCCGATTTTATGAATTTCTTTTGTCTACCAACACTAGTTACTTTATTGATATATTCAGTTATTTTTCATTCAGTGTGCATGACTTATATTTTACATGTTCTCATTTTTATCATTATCTTTACGCCAAGGTCGCTGTATTGAATATAGGCTATTCATAACTGTTTCGACTCCTTCCAATCTTTTTTCATTGTAGTGTAATCTTGTGATGTTTCAAATTAATGGAAACAATGAGTGAATGAATAAATGTTATTACAGATTTGTCTGCATATGTGGATTACATTGTACCTATTGTAAGGAGCACATGTACATTATAACGGGATGGAATAACTGCCTCAGTATTCAGGCCAGTCATTTAGCTGGATCAAAGATATTAAAAATTACCTTCAGAGCATTGCTTCTCATCGCAATCAGCTTTGATTTGATCAGCTCCGGCACAAAGTTCTTGACATGGATTCACACACTCCTTGTATTGAGAATGTTCCGGACAGATGGGCGCTGAATTGCATAGAAATTAGTATATTTCTAATGCCGGAAAAATAATTTTACAGACTTCTTTTGCATTTTTCTCTCCAATTACAGCTGGCGTTGAAAGCTTTACATTTTTCATTGTATGATGCCAAATGGTTTTCAAGCGATTCCTGAGATCCTTCCGTGATACACGCGTCTCTCATACAGCTCTGAGTGAGGAGAGTGCAATGAATAAAAATCATATCACAGCAAGATTGTTGCATGGATGAATATGTATTATCAATAACGATAAATTAATATCAAGCAACTGATAGTAAATTTTTGAAGAGTTGATCAAGAAAAGTGCTGATGACAAGAAGCTAGCTAGATATTTTTCTATTCAATATGTGTTATCATTATAATCTGTACTTACATCGAAGAGCCTTTTTGAGTCGATCTCGTCCATACAATTAACAAAGCAATCGTCAGGGTCGATCATGATATTGCATGAACATTCACCAGTGTCGAATTCTTTTTCACAATTTGGGGCTTCCACAGGAGGTGCGTCAGCAATAGGTTGACACCTGAATGAGAAATTAAAGGTTATTTTAGCAGATAGTATGGAAAATATCAGTGATTTGAAAAAAGGACTTGATTCTGTGATTAGTACCATTATCAAAGACATTCAATTACCAGTCACTACACTAATCATATTTGCAAGTACAGTACGAAAAGTGTTAACGAAGTCACACTTGACTAGATACTGCATTTAGTTCTCCTAACCAAAACTTACCCTCCATTGCAAAATGTTTTCAGATGGACAGCAGTTTTTGGGTTGCTGGACATCATTATATCATTGAATTCAATATAATATGAGTTTGGCACAGTCCAAGAATCATACACGTGGAAGAGAGTGTTTGAATTACTCTTTCTTGTGGTAGCATTAGTCATTCTGGCAATGTCACAGAGATATAGTTCGAAATTTGAAAAGTTTTTATGAGATATCAACATGTGAAAGTCTAGTGCGTGTCATTCATAACTAATTGTTACCAGTACACCCTCGAGTACAATTCAAACCTCATTTCTTACCATCTGTTGAAGAAGTTCCAGTATGCATTGTAAATCCATATTTGCAAACCCTACTAGTTACTGATTAATATTGATTGATACTTAGCAGTGCCATTGACTACTACGACCATCCAAGAAATAGAAAATAATATGATGTATTATCTTACATCATATCATCGCCGATCTTCCATTTCTGTATATATACAGGCGGATCCAACTGATCAAGGTCATCCTCTTTATCATCGTTGTTATTTCCACACAATCCTACATGATCATAAATATTCTCAATTCGAAAACAGCAAGGGCAGGTTACTATATAAAATACCTTTGACACAGTCTTTGTAGTAATTTGGCAAGCCAATATTTAAGTTCCCTGTTTCAGTTAAGCTTACGATCAATCCGGCATCTGTTTTATACTCGATAGCATTTCCGTTCCTGATGATCATCAAGCCGTAAATTTTCTTTGAATATGGAAGATTTACAATTTCGCCATCAACCTGAAACATAACATTAAGACACTCTGTAAACTGCAGCATATAATTTCAACATCCTTCTATTAGTAGGGTGATATAATTTGCTGACTTTGAATGGAAAATGTATAGGATGCCAAGAAAGATTTATTTGAATACAGGACCAGTAAAGTTGAATAACTCTATAAAATGGCCAATCAAATTGTTCATGAAGAAATCGAATTTTTGAAATATGATGTTAAAATAACAAAGAGAGATTCATATAGCTGATTGCAACAGTTGATAAAGAAAAGTCATCCTTGTTTTAATACTAGAATTGTGTAAATGGAGAATATATCATTAGTACTGGAATGTGGTGTTTGAATAAGTGTTAAAATCAATACACAACACAACAGCAGGCTCATTTGTCAGTTAAAGCTGGGATTGCTTACCCTCACGAGCATTCCTCTAAATAGTTCTGTAAACATCCCGTCCGCACGAATCACAACTTGTTTCAAAGCCGAAACTTGTCCTGTACTGGCAGGGTCTTTTTCCACCTAAAATCAGGTACATTTCAATCGCATAGCAACCCTTGTTAAAATTTTGACACCGAAATTTCAAACACAACAGCATGGATACAAAATCCAAATATGTGTATCGAGACTAACCTCAATAGTGATTTTTGGAGTGTTTTTGCAGTCTGAATCCAGCAGCAGATATCTACAAGAGGCGCTGAACTCGTATTCTCCAGCATCAAACGTTTCAAAATGTCTTCCGTTAATCAATCCGCACCACTTCTCCGTTACAGAGGCTAATTTAGCAAAAAAAATAAGGTGAAACATTGAGATCTATTTTTATTCGTAGAAAAACCATATCTACCTGGAGGCTGCTTGACTTCTGGTTCTGAAAAGAATTTGGGTTCAGTTAGAAGAGAAATTAAATTTATGAATTTACGACATACCATCAAGTTCCTTGTCGTTGATGAGTATTTTCGTCGTTTCAGGTTCTTTGATTGTAGCTTTGCTGGGAAATTGCAGTGAAATGTAAAAGGTTTCGATCCCTTCCAAAACCGGTTTTTCGTTGTCGTCGAGAATATGGATGGTCACTGGAACTTCTCGTTGGTCCGCAGCAAACTCAATCAGTTTCTCAACTGGTTTAAAATCTTCATTTTCTGAAACGATACGAAATGAATGAAAAATGAAGCAACATTGTGCAACTGGAAAAGAAGACAATTGAGTATTCCAAAACAACTTATAAGATTATAAGTGGAATAATGTTCCGCATCGGCCAATTGTATACTAAAATACACAAACTAAAATATTGCAATCGACTGGAAATTTATTCAGTATCAGAATATAGTAAATATTAAATAGAAGACTAGTTTGTGC
>ATSW01122464.1:0-11598 GCA_000444245.1 Botryllus schlosseri | reverse complement strand
CCTCCGGCAACCCTAACGTCCCCCACCCCAACATCCCCCCTCTCCCAACCCTAATATCCCCTCCCCCAACCCTAATATCCCACCTCCGGCAACCCTAATATCCTCCCTCCCCCAACCCTAATATCCCACCTCCGGCAACCCTAATATCCTAACCCCAACCCTAATATCCCACCTCCACCAACCCTAATATCCCACCTCCCCCAACCCTAGTATCCTACCCGAATCCAATGTCCCACTCCCCGAACCCTAATGTCTCCCTCCCCCCTAACAACCGACCTCAACCTACAGTCAGTGTTGCCAACTCCGGATGGAAGAAAATCGCTAAAACTGATGTCAAAAATCGCTAGATATCGCTAAATATTGAGAAAAAAGCGCTAAAAAATAGCGCTAAATCTACATTAATTGCTAAAGGTGTTAAATTGAACCATTATTTCAATGCATTCTTCTCAGCTATATTTCACTCGTCTGGGACCAAAGTCACTTACCATATTTCTAGTTCAAAATAGGTAATAGTCATCTCTAAGCGGGACAAAACGTGCAGTGCATTTCGATAAAGCAGATCGCTTTGCGCAATGATCGCTATACGTGACTGATGACCAGGTGTGCAGGCATACCCGCTCACTATATAAGCGCGCGCCTTGCTCGTAAATACGTGATGCGATGTACCGCGGAGATGTGCTTGACTTCTTTTCTAAACTGTGTTGGAGTACTTGAACACGACATGCGACTTGACACACGTGCACACGACATGCGACTTGCCCCGACACAACACGACATGAACCGGGTTTGCNAAGCCACTATAAGTATAGAGACATTATGAAAATAATCTGAGGACCNACCCGGGGTATGAAATGTAATTACTCTGGTCCTAAACGAAAGCTNGTGTCACACTGATTCCGACAATACGAANTNAATTCNTGTCAAGACAATGGAANGACCTGAAAATCGGCATTNATCAGAACAATCGCTGNACGAAATTGGTCATTGTTATGTTCATNGTGTTGCAGCGGTGCCATTGTTGGAGCAATGCCGGTTTTNAANCTTTTGCCGATTTTCAAACTTTGAGGGCTGTTTCGGGGTGCATGGTTCCATTGTCCGGACGAGACTTTNTTTTGTATTTTCGANATCACTGCGAAAACTATNTTTCGATCGTGGTCAATTATATTAAATTTCACTGCCAATNATGCTACTCAGCAAGAAGANATACANTNTTTGCCCATGCGTAACCGCCAGGAGTTGCGTATCTCTACTATNCAAAGTCACTCAACTATGACAAATCGTCCGAACGTATTTTNATGGAGCAAGAAATGCTCCACAACTTGATGTTATGTCAGCCAAAACTGATCTTTATTGGTTATTTTCGGTAAAAAAGCGCTAAAAAATCGCCAAATACTTTTTCAAAAATCGCTAGATTTATCGCTAGGCGCTAGATCCATATTTTTTGGCGCTAAACCAGATGAAAAATCGCTAGATCTAGCGCGAAAATCGCTAAATTGGCAACACTGCCTACAGTTGCAATAACGAGCAGACCACGCGTGGTTGATATGTGAGCAATAACAATCGTTGGGATATATTTTTCATCTGAACAAGTCACACACAATATACAATGCGATAAGACCCAATGTCATGAACAGATGTCATGAATGTCATGAACCAATGTCATGAACAGATACGAGGATGTCGAACGTCGCACGTCCGCCCCTCGCCAAGTCAATTCAACAATGAGCCAACCACGCAATCGTGATCACGTGATCTGATCACTCCGTGACTGCGTGATCTACGCATGCCCTGACCTCCTTACAAGATCAACAATTCAGTTGATAATAACAATATTAGTTTAATAATTCATATTAATACTTGTTAATACACTTAATTTCAAAATTTCCCGTGGGCGGAATTCACCGAGGGCCGAGTTCATCGAGGGACGGGTTCACCGAGGGACGGGTTCACCGAGGGACGGGTTCACGGGCCGGGTTCACCGAGGGACGGGTTCACCGGCAACCCTTATCAGAGGTGGTCAGTAACGAAGTACTTCTACTTTTTAGAAGTACTCATGTAGTTTTCATCTACTTCTGGTACTTACTCAAGTAGATCTGATTTTCTCTACTTCTTCTTCGTAATATTTTGTGATCTACTTATACTTACTTTTAGCTATTTTCAGTTCGTCTAGTAGAAGTAGTTTAATTCCCCAATCAAGAAGATAGCCAGAGGAATTTCGGGGCTGTTTTCACGGACTACCAACAATTAATATTCATAAAAGTCGAGTAAAGCACAGAAATTTTGTTGCACCTCGCGCACAGTACTTATTGAGTGACATATGTTTTCACGAAAGTATCAGTGAATATAATTTAGGTACCGTATTGCTTATGGTTACGCTCACACCGCATTGTCGCCCATATCAAATATTTCATCACAGTAAATATGGCCCACCATAACGTGTGAAACTACCGTTTCGCAATCTAGCAATTAGGGCCTACCTATCCTATCGTTATCTAGCAGCTCATGACGTGTTCTGCTAATCAGGAGAATCCAGCTTTTTGGAACGTTACACCTGTTTTAGCAGATCACCTTTGAAGCTTATTATGAACAAAAGACATGAAATATATTTTCCGCTATTTAGAAGTGTTATTTGTATTTCACTTTCAATTCCGAGTATGATAATCGTGGTATCATACTTTGAGTTCTAATGACTTGCAATTCTTTTGTCTGCAGAACACACATGTTGAAGCATAAAAGCAAGCGGAGTAATGCCTCTATTTTCCGAAAATAAAAGCTATTACACTAAATATATATTTTACGATCCACAATATTTGTTATTATATAACGCGTATACTAATCGCGCAAAGTGTTGAAACCGTATCCGATACAACTTCTCCGTATTGCTCTTCGCCTAAACTTGGGGCCATATAATATGGGATAGGGCGCGTCATGCCATGATATTCTCTAAAACGGGGTCTTCTAGTAACAAAGGGTTAGTATCGCATTTTCATATCAATACTATAATTTGCATCCCAGGATGCGAAAGAATGTTTATACTGTCGAAAATTGATACCTCCTGGCTGTCAATTCCACTTCTACTTCAAGTAATTTTAGGTGGCTTATGGAGCGAGATAGTGTAATGGTTATGCGTCCGGCTTCTCGAGTGGTAGGTCGTGGGTTCGATCCCTGACCGGGTCACACCAAAGACTTGAAAATTGGTATCCGCAGCTATCCTGCTAGGCGTTCAGCAATCACGGATAGCATGGAGGAGAAAAAACACGGAGGCGCAGACTAGATGACCTCATGGGGCCGTATCGCAATTCCGTCGTCAAAGCATCTCGATGGTGCAGGCGAAAAAGAATATCATATCTCTCTCTCTCTTTCTACTCGTACTTGAGCAGATTTTTACGTCGCTACTTCTACTTGAGTAGCTTTCTTGACTTCGACCACCTCAGCCTCTTATACATTTCACCACTTTATGCACAGGTTTGTGGGGGATTATATTAGTTAGGGATGGTGTGAACGTGAGGTTCACGTTCGTGTTCTGTGTGTGAACCTCGGAAATTTAGAGGTTCGCGTTCACAACAGAACCTTGGTAGGTTCTGCACTGTGAACCTTTTTAATAAATTGTAATTTGCACTTCGTTATAAGATCTCTTTGGTTCAAGTTTATTGCATTTCAACTGCGGGTCACTCTATGCATGGCGCTGGCAGCATAAAAAATCAACACTAAACGAGCATGCACCATGACAACCTTAAAAGTTTTACTTGCTTTTTTGTTACCAAAAATTTCTCGAAATATCCAGCTTTCCGTTTGTGAATATTTTAGTGACTCTCCGCTGTGAGCTTGACCCGCAATCACACAACATCACGAGCGATATACTATAGATAACTAACCTCCGTAGGTTAGTTATCTATAGATATACGTAGTCAGCGAATGATGCTTATTCAATCAATCAATGCCATTGATATCGTTTTCTGATGTAAAATATCGAGTGGGCGTACGGGGTCAATCTTGACTTCATATCTTTACTGTATCATTAAAACCAAATCCGTGCGATTAAGGTGCTGGCTACTGCTATATAACTTGTTGTTTATGGTATCGGTAGCGAGTATAGAAACCCGTTTTACACTCTGCTCAACATCAATGTAGCAATACTCAGACTCCGAACACATTGTCCGGTCTGGCTAAGACCATTGAGGCGTAAGCTTATATTTCATGGTAAGTCCTCGTCGAAATTGTTGGCAAAGCGACGGAATGTATTGATTTTATGAGATTATTATATGCCTTATAACCGCGGTTGATACATTTAGCGACGTTTAAAACGCCAATATGTACTGCCTACTACAGCAATGCGACATTATGTGGCCCGAGTCTTCGCTAGGTATCGTGTACATTAATATAGGCTATCACTTCATTGAAAGATAGGGTTGGAATTAGCAATATGACGTCACGAGGTTCACGTTCGTGTTCACACAGAACCTTTCAAAAGTCTATACCGTGTTGAATATGGTTAGGAAAATGTAAAAAATGTATACTATTGGACGTGAATGTTTCTGGACATTGTCTATACTATATTTCATGGTTGACGAATAAAAGAATTCTCTCTCTCTTCTCTCTCTTGGTGAACTTGGCACTCGGACAACTCGACACTTGAAGAATATTGTGTTAAAAATGTATTAACATTGAATTTATAAACTAATAATAGTAAGTGAAGTGTCAATATAAATGATATACTATGCATCATTGGTCAATATTGTACGGAGGCCAGGGCACGCTAAGATGAGGAAGTCACGTCATGATTAGATCACGTGATTACAAATTGTGGAAACGCGGGAGACAACGCCACCTTCACCTATCGACCATGCCGTCCATTCGTGATCTGCTGGGTACTGCTAATGAGACGTCGTTGGTCAAGGACGTGTTTTAGCAAGTTATGAGAATATTGATCTTTGCGTACTATGGAATATCGAAGCGTTGGAAGATCGGGCTGCCTGAAAATGTGACTAGTACAGCACATCGAGTTTGCCCCGGAGGCCACCGGTATAATACAAGAACACTACTGGAGAATTGAGGAGGAAGATTGCAGCGTGTAATTGAAATGTTCCGCATGGCAAGATCATTCGATGGTGAGTGCTCCGGATCTACTTGATTGTTCAGTGATTAGTTCTTGATCAGATTTGTTTTTATAGCCACCTCGCCATCTCCAAATATGCATGTGATGGTGCTCCACTGTTCAATTGTTGCTATGTGAGAACGCACATATCCCTCGTGAACTTCAAGCAGGGCCATTTTACAACCGGGTAAGTCAAACAGTTCTATGCAATTTGATGCGATCAAATTTTACTATATCTTCTTTGCAGGAAGATGATATTGTTGAATCATCGCTGTCTGACCCTTCCGCTCAGATCAGTTCTGAAGTGACTTACTCGGACCAGTCAACCTATAATATATTGCAGGGTGTATCGAAAAGAGGATGTGATATGCTGTTTGACGGTTGAGGGCATTCTTACACAAGGAAAAAAAGAAACAAAGTTGGCTTAATTCTTTGAAGGTGCAAGACTCCCCCAAAGGCATGCCGAGCAAAGGTCAATGAGCCTGGTACCATGTTTACGAAAGGCAACCATCCTCATAATCACCCTGGAGTTCCTGGTGTCTATAAGAGTGCTTTGATTTATGAAGAGACTGGGTCCACAGCTATAAATAATCATTTTTAAATCAGCTGCATGGATTGCTCAAGCTGTCTCTAGCTAGCACCTGCTCATTGCTCAATAATTAGCGCCCTAAGCCGGCATTGATACCAATTGCGGTAGCTTCAAACAGTTTAATGAATGGGATACTACAGAGAAGTGGAGCAAGAATTTGTGAATTTGCAAGCTGTACATTTGTACAATGTATATAGTATGTTTTGTACTTACTGAAGTTCCGATGTCAGTACATTCAATCCAATGATACAATCAATTCATGTGGCTCTTACACTATGTTAAAAAATCTGACTCCATACTTGTTATATGTCTGATAAGAGCCTGATAAAAAGATTTATGTTGCCTTATAATTCGTTGATATGGATGTATTTTGGAGAGAATAACATGATATTACCTAAACTTCCACTAATTCAACAATTTTCCAAATAGCTGTCGCCCACTTCAAAATGCTCCTATGACCCATTGTTTGAGAACTCCTGCTATAGGCAAATTTCGAGTGAAAAGAGTTGTGTGTGACTTAAAATTGGCAATTTGGAAGTCATTGCTGCAACTCTTCCTGCGGTGTATGTGAAGGGGTGTTCCTTCCACTTCACACAATGTATATTTTGAAAAATTGAGGAGAATATTATTATGCGAGGAAAGCCACATATCTTGGCTACATGCCAGCGTAACCTGTAGAGCTTGGATTTGACTGCGGCGCAAACATACTGGAACCGTTATTTGACTATATGCAGAGCGCGTGGATAACCTTTTAGAATTGGCAGCCACAACATAGTTGGGGTGTTTATCTAATGGCAATCCGCATTTTGCACCAACAATGACGTTGATTGGTGGCACAGCATGCGAGGAGGGTGCAGCATATCAATTTATAGCCGTATTCTCTTCAATGAGGAAGCGCTCTCATACGAGCTACTGGCACTACTTTCGGACTGCAAGACCAAGAAACGCCGCCACAAAGAGTCTGTTGATTTATGGCCAATTATGCACACTGTGATGCAATTGAAAAAAAGCAAGGATTGACGACCCCTCTTCGACTGACTTCTGACGAACAATCGTGATCTGTTGATTTTATATGTGCTGTTGATTTATCTCTGATCATTCTTTTATATATTAGATGTCATTTTGTCATTATTTTCAATAACCAGATGTGGAGGCGTTATGATGTAACAGTAAGTGAGGCACAAGCAGATCTCGATTGCGATTGGGTTACCTTGTTCTTATCATTTGACCGAAGGCAACCACTGCTAAGCTGCGGCAACTTATTCTAGATGACATTGCCGTGTCACGATACCAAAAGTGGTTACCATACAAAATTTGAGTCCAAGCTTGAGGGGTTACAGGGCCATGAGCAAAATAGAATATATATTTTTCTAGTCAGCGCCTACGTCGCTTTAAATTGATGCCAATTTTATGCTGCAAGTTGTCTTTGTCAAATGGAAGGGATGATGTGACCCAATGGCAGTGAACGGCTGCGTACTCGGAAGAGTTCGATATCTGGCTCTCGCATGAGATCCATCATGGCACATGGAACTTTCCTATCCGAGAATATTAATCTGATATTTATTGCAATTTTACTAAAATATTCTCCAAGTGCCAAGTTCACTGGTAATTCAACAGCTTTTTCATAAGACCATGTACTATACACTTAGCCCCATACGCACAACGCCTCTGTACGTGGTGATCACGTCAATTTACGTAGCGGGAGATAGCAGAAGTTTGTGACTTAACTGGGACCAAGACCATTGTTTTTAAGGTTTACAAATTGTTATGTCCTGATTGAAACAACCAGTCTTACGCTTTATAGAGAACAGGTGTTTGCGCATGAAACAATGACCATTCTTAATCATTGGGCTGGTTTCTCCTAGGGCAGTGCTTCTCAACCCTCCATTTTTTAGTTCCAATTTTACTCAATTATCGTGCAACCGTCATATGTCTTGTTCAAATATCAACTGTAGGCTAGTGATAAATGGCAACAAAATGATTTTACTTGAAAAGAACATACCATTTGTGTTGATATTGGGAAGACTTATTATTTCAAAGCGAATTCTGTAGTTGCACTTACTGATAAATGCAATCGTGTCTTTAAAATCCGAGCCGTTGGTTTGATATGAACGAGTGCCGAAAATCCATTTTCACAAAGATAGGTGGTGGTGAATGTAATAATGCGTAATGCTTCCGACGACACCTTTGGGTATGGTCGCATCACATATAGCACCGAAATAACGAAACATATTTTTATGAACATAATGTCCAGCATAGTCATTTCTATCTAGCAGCTAATCTTGGAAGTTATACTGGAATATCGCTTAGTTGTATATATGATAGGAGAAAATGGATTCTTGCAAAAAAATCTCTGAACCAAAATGTTTGTATGAGTAGGCTATTGGCAATTAAAATTTGCAGTGTAGCTTTTCATCTTGGACGGTCATTATTGTTTTTTTAGTTTTTGCAGTTGTAAACTGAAACTGCCTCATGATTTCTCTAATTGAAGAATACAAATTAGGTTATCAACCATTTTGAAAATTTGGTGGTTTCGCAGACCCCTTGAAAATTCTTTGTAGACCCTTGTTGAGAACCACTGTCCGAGGGGGTAATATTGGCCAAAGGGGTCCACGAGGTCGGTACTGTTGGTAACTACTGATTTAGAGTTTCAAATGTTAATGTAAGATTGAGTTTGTAGACTAGCCTATACGGAGAGAATGTTTTCAAATGCTGATATCCTGTATAACAAGGTCATTTCTACCACCAAGTTATCTTCTGTAGGCCTACTCCATTGAAAAGTGGCCATTGTTTATCCAAATGACTGTTTGTATATTTCAATGGCCTTGATCGGCAAAGTTTAGGTCCTACTCCTTCGCATAATTTTATCTGTTAGAAGATTGGTTCTCTGTTAAAACCTTGATTTGTACAATTATGTAATATATTTTCAGGTTATACATAATTACTCTTGTCAATTAAATGCCAGCAGCACGAGCATCAAAAGGCACGCTTTCCAATAAAAATGGTGCGTTGCTACCAAAGACAGATGATGGAAGACGGCACGGTGTTAATGATGTGGCTGAAGCAACGAAACATGAGGCACCTGTCCATGATAATAAAGTCATCCGTCAACTAAGAGTGGTTCTGTGGAGGTTTGACGACATGTTAAAAACGTCCTCCAGAAAAAGAAAATGTAACAAGGACGAGGATAGTGATGATGATGATTTGTTCATAAGATATAACAAGGCTGACGACGCAGTAATAACAGTCTCCCGAAAAAGAAAACCAAATAAGGCTACCGATAGTGAGGTTAATTTGGTCAACAATGAATCTGACAAGGTGAATGACATCTGTCCGCAAGAAGATGATGCTGACTTGAAGAAAGTGAAATTCAAAGGCCCTGTACCTGTTGACAAGTATTGCAACTTGACAGAGTATCACGTATACATCGATAAAACTACGTACTCCAAATTCAACGTGCACAATGCCATGCTGAGCCAAACTAACATTGGTTTTAACAGCAACAAATATTACTTGGTTCAGCTGCTGGAGCACGACACTAAATATGAGTATGCGACCTGGTTCAGGTGGGGACGGATTGGCAAAATTGCTGGCACAACTTTGAAGCATCACGGAGCCAACCTTGAAGCGGCCAAGGCCGTGTTCAAGAAGAAGTTTGAAGACAAAACTGGGAATAGCTGGGATCATTTAGTCGCCTCGCCGGGTGAGAACTTTGTAAAGTTACCACATAAACACGATCTACTTCAAATGGACTACGGAGAAGATGTTGAGGAAAAGAGAGAAATGAAAAGGCCGAAAAAGGAGAAACAAGATGTGCCGTCGAAACTTGATCCGCGTGTTGAAGAAGTCATAGACCTGATATTTAATGTCAGTGAATTTGAAGCTTGCATGAATCAGATGAAGTATGACGTGGAGAAAGGGCCTCTTGGTAAGCTCACGAAGAAACAGGTCAAAGCAGGCTACCATTCGTTGAAAAAGATCGAAAAGTTGATCGAAGGACACTCGAAACTACCTGCTCTATCGGAAGCGTGCAGTGAATTCTACACGCGCGTACCTCATGATTTCGGAATGGAAGTGCCTCCAATGATATTCACTAAAGGTGACTTGCGAATCAAAATGGAGCTTTTGAAGGCATTGTCCGACGTACGAATTCCTATTGAAATGATCGACGAGGATCAGCTTGGAAGCAAAATGAGCATCAAGGACTATTGTTACAAATCCTTGGGGTGCAAACTAGACCCACTTGATGCTGATGAGGCTGAATTGAAGACCATCATGGACTATGTTGCCAATTCTAACAGATCCACCCTAACCCCATATGTGTTGACTGTTGAAAATGCATACCGAATACATAGCGAGCAGTCTTTGCGATTCAAAGAGGAGATAGGTAACAAGATGTTGTTGTGGCACGGATCACGTTTGACTAATTGGGCAGGAATATTGAAGGAAGGCCTGAGAATAGCTCCACCAGAAGCTCCGTTAACGGGGTACGGTATGTTCGGCAAGGGCATCTACTTTTCAGATATCGTTTCAAAGTCTGCCAATTACTGCCACCCACATCCTTGGCAGCGGCGTGGACTTCTTCTTCTGTGTGAAGTGGCGCTTGGGAACACGAATGACAAGATACATGCTGATTATTACGCCGATAAATTACCAGAAGGAAAGTCAAGTACTAAAGGTCTTGGCAAAGAAATCCCTGATCCCAAAGGCAATATCACTCTCGGCTGCGGAACCGTTGTTCCACTTGGAGAGCTAAAGATGACGGAAAATCGGGAAGATTATTCTCTCTGGCACAACGAATACGTCGTTTACGATGTCAATCAAATTGTCCCAAGATACTTGGTCAAGGTGAAGTTCGACTTCGATATCTTGTGGATATGATGTTTGTGTTTTGATATCGGTGCTGTGCAATTTCTTTATTACCGTAACTACACTCTCCTGATCAGATCGGACATTCGTCACGTACACTGTTCTTTTCATACTCGTGGTTTTTTATTACATTGCTTCCAGGTATTCTTCAGTTTTTCCAATTGCAATGATGCCATTTTCGTTGTTCCATGTTGGTTTAGTGATTATCCTTGTCGCCTGTGAGTCTGTATGAGCCACCACGAAAATCATGTGCTTTGCTTGCATTGCATTATGATCATCGGATACTTGCTGACATTTCTATATACACTTCCATATTTCGTTTCATCCTGTGCTTATCACAATCTTGGTGGGGCATTGAGAATAAACTTCACAGTTTCGATGATGCAGTAGCCAAAGATTATTCGGAAGGTTCCTGTTCAGTTCTATAGCTATACCTACATTAGGTCAGTGGCAGTGCAGATAGACGGTCAATGTAGTTACTGATGGTGCTTGAGTCGGTCATTTTAGGGTTACCATGTTACGGAAATATGAAAAATGGACACCTCAAAATTTTCAGACTTACAATACTGGAGTAAAATCTGGAAAAATATGGTAAATTTTTCCCGACTTTGTGGTTGGTTGACTAAAAAAAGGTCAACTTCCTGGCTCAGCTCCCGAAATAGCGTTACTTCAGTGATGATTTACTGTATCTCAGTGGAATTGAACCAAAATTCTCAAGACACGACATTATCATCATCATCATTGGTTTATTAGCAATTTTATCAGTTCAATACACCACAAAAATGCGATACAATGAAAAGACAGGAAGATGTCGAAGCGACAAGGAGTAGTCTATGGAATCTGACACCCACCTTGGCCTAGGCGATGTAAAGAGGAGGCATGCACACTGAATGAAAGTATAGAAGATAGTATAGAAAAAGAAAGCGACAAGAAATAGGGCGACATGTCATGGGAAGCGAGATCGATAGGTCAGTCGTGGTCCGGTAATCTTGAGGATGGACTGTATTTATTTAGTAGTAATTGCTTGTATTTCGACTTGAATGTG
>ATSW01122458.1:0-15030 GCA_000444245.1 Botryllus schlosseri | reverse complement strand
TCGAGATGCTTTGACGACGGAGTTGCGATACGGCCCCGTGAGGTCATCTAGTCTGCGCCCCCGTTTTTTTTTTCTCCTCCATACTATCCGTGATTGCTGAGCGCCTGGCAGGATAACTGCGGATCCCAATTTACGAGTCTTTGGTATGACCCGGCCGGGGATCGAACCCACGACCTACCGCTCGAAAAGCCGGACGCATAACCATTACACTATCTCGCTCGGTATAAAGGCGCAGCATTACTGGAAGTGACATTTCTGTGAAGTTGTGATCAAGCCACGCTTTGTCACCGACTGCAACGAAATAGGTATGGTTGAAAAATACAAAATTATTGAAGTTAGTGTAGAAATGGCATTACATTATTTGTGGTTGCATATTTGAGTTTTCCAAAATTTTTCACAACGTTATGCGGTCGCAAGAGGTTAAACTCAAATACTCAACTCGAAGGTTAATACTTGGATCAGGATAGAATCTGACAGGTACTCGATTCCACCCAGCCCATCACCTAATACCCTTGTAACCTCCTTTTATAAAAGTCCCCCTATCAATGTTGGCTGATACTCACAAAACACAATTCAGTGACCAGGTTTTTACTTTGAAACTGTGTCCATACTCGCCGACAACTTCAGGGTCAACATAGTTATGTGAGCTGCGAAGAGCTTTTTCGCTTGACTGACAAAATCGATCATGGTAGTTTAACCGAAATCTCCAATCTTCACCTCCATGTTGTTGTTCATGGATGATAGGTTCTCCAGCTGTCAATACAAATTTCACATTCAGACACACAAGCTTACAAACTTGTACAAACTATTAATCTAGCTAATTGATGGCCAACTAAGTACTGTTTTTGAGTAGTTCCAGTTTTAGTTGTGGTCGCATATTTGAAAAGTAAGTAGTTCTAGTTGTAGTTATGAAAAGTGCATAGTTCCAGTGACGCGTTTCCAAACCAATAATGGTATAGCTAGAAAACATATTTCATTGTTTGGCGTGAATCGTGTTACCGGTGTTCTGTTGTTTGATGCCCTTGCACCTATTGCTAGCTGACAGTCATAACAAATAACAGAGGCATAGCCAGGGAGTGGGATTCGGGGGTTGACTTGCCTGTCTTTACTAAATAAACCACGGCCCTTTTCATATATTGATTGTATATCTTCGATATTTCCTAGCTCATTTGGAATTCAGTAATCCGTGCCGTCAGTTATTGATTAGTTGCAGAATCGTAATAGTCATTATCTCTAGTTAAGAATTTTGAAAAGTGAGTAGCGTGTTTTGAAATTCCAATAGTTTGTACAAGCCTGGTGATACTGCCAGCCAATGTTACCTTGTTATCCGTGTGAACGATCGTGAAGATGAACATCTGCTCCAAGCAGAGTCTGATGCATGTAATAACGAGTCTCTGGTTCTGTGGTGACTCAGCATCTTCTGTAAAGTTTCATCAGTGACAGAAGCCAACAGGATTGATAGAATCAAAACAACAATATTATTTGTTGAACACATCTAAATCAGTGGTTCTCAACCTTTTTAAGCTCGTGAGCCGTCAGATTAGACATAAAATTTTGCGTACCGGTGAACCTTCCAAATCAGAAACTTAATTTATTGCTGCCTTTTCGATATTGGACAAAGATCGAGTATGTGAGTGATTTGATTCTAAATGTGGAGTATTAGGCTTCTAGTCGAGTATTTGCGTATCACTCAATATTACGTCACACAAGAATGGATGATGTGGAAAGCTCAAATATGGACGTTTTATGTGACCATGAGGAATAACATGTTTGTTCCAGTGGCAACGAGAGTGTAATTTCAGTACTCCAAAAATCGTCTCTCACTATTCAATTCGAATCATTAGAATGAATACTTGGTTAGGATTCAAGTATTCAAATCATAGCGCCAAGCCCTAGTGTCGCTATAAAACTTTCATATTTTATAACCTAGATTAGAATAAGAATTACAGCGACCGATTTTTCCAAATTAGATTAGAGCTACTTGGTTCAGAAAAGAAATACTCCAAAAATCAAGTTACCTGCATATATCAAGTCAGAGTTGATTTTCATAGGCATATGGGAAATGTCTCGACATCGAGCTTTGCACGTTTAGCATGATAAAGTTCTCTTGTGGCATATCAGGAAAACGAGAAATTATAATGGGATTTAAACGAGATTGTAACAAGAGTATTCAAAAATAGATTATAATTAGATTACCGGCATTTCGCTCTAATAAGACAACTTTAATTATCTAGTGATTCAAGTTTGCTAGTAATGAGCCTTATAGAGCTGATACAATTGCCAGCACCGATGTTTCAGATCCCAACAACATAGTAATGCTTTACCCTTCTTTTGAGCAACTCGAGAACGTTGTGGACAAAATCCTTGTCTCTGATGAATCCGTGAAATCGAACGGCGTGTTTGTGATTCTGACTGCGATGGATACCAATCTCTCGACACATTTTGTTTTCTGATGATCATTGAAGAAAAGTTCCTGAAATTCAGACTTGTAAAAATTACCAATCTAATTCTAGTTGCAGATTTTAGAAAGTGAGTAGCTCTACATCTAGTTTCAGTTATTAGTTTTGAAAACAGAGTAGTTCTATTTCTATTTCTAGTTGGGCATTTTGTTATATGCATTGTGTTCAAATAGGGTTTTACATGGCATGTTTGGAAAAGAGACAGAAACAACGATATTATTCATCCCTTTAAAAACTGCTAAACTCTAACCCAGACTTGGGAGGAAGCGCGTCACTAAAAACTATAGCAAAATGACATTCTGCATGGGAAGTTCAATATGTGGCCCTATGGCAGGGGCGGGCAACTTCTCCAGTCGGCGGGCCGGATATATGAAAATTAAGCACTTGGCGGGTCGGATCGTTGAACTGACACATTATTCGCCCATTTATCCACATATACAAGGTGTAAATCGTATTTAATGAATGTACGTTAACGACAGCAATGTCACTTCAAAGCCATTTTTCGCCCATAATGATGAAGACAATGTGGGTTCGAGAACAACATTGTCATACAGGCGGCGCCATGTCTGCTTCTCTCTGATCAATCAACATACAGTGCAATCACTAATTAAGATTTCAAGGCGTTCGATAAGCCTGGTACCCCAAATTTACCAATATATCAATTCATTAGGGCTGAGTAGAAGAAGATATAGTGTCGTTGTTCCACTATGTGGCCTATTTTATCTCGATATTGAATCCATGCGGACCGCGGCTTCTAGAACATTTGAAAAATGGTCCGTGACCCGTTTTGAGTAGGCGACCCCTGGCATAAGCGGTGTCTTACGAAAGCCTAGAAGTGTGCCGTGCTACAAGTCGGCAGCTACGGAATCAAAAGCAAGAAATATCGGCCTGGTGTAAATGACCATTGTAGTCGACAAACGCCATGATTACCACAAACGATATTTGGGTTGAGTACATCGTAAATGCCGATAATGCAAGTCTTCCCGCTTCAACGAACTTACGCGTAAGCTCTACTCTCGCACGCTGCGCAGTGCGCCTACATGAATATAATAACAGTCAGTCACTAAAATTTGACGAAGTAAACAAGTAGCGGGGAATCTCCGCAGACGATATCCGCGGGTCACATTACCATACACTGTAAAAATTATTGTTGTAAAGTACCCTGTAATCAGCTTGTAATGGCGGACTGCAAGCTTGTAGAGGTTGTAAACGCCAAATGCAGGCACATAACAAGCTGTCGTGCTTGTAAATTAACATGCTTCAGAAATGATGTCCAATAATCTACAACGAAGTTTGAACGTATACTCCAGACATACCTCATACATGATGTCAGACTGGCAACGCAGGTCGAACACCCCCGGATACGCCCCAGACATGACGTTTGAGTTGAAACGAAGTCCAAACTCACCCGGCATGATGTTCGATCTGCAACCCTGTCCGAACATACTCCAAACATTTATTAAACATGACGTCATGTGTCAACACAGTCCGAGCACACCCCAGATTTTTGTCATACATGATGTTCGTGTCTCAAACGAAGACCGCAGCACTCACGCCAGACATATCCCAGACATGATTTTCGGGTGACAACGCAGTTCGAACACACATTCGATATGCCCAGACACGATGTCGGAGTTGAAATGCAGTCTGAACCTACTCCATACATGCCTCAGACATGATGTCCGAGTGTCAACGCAGTCCGAACACACCCCAGACATGTCCCATATACATAGTATTCGTGCGGTAACACAAACTGAATTCACCCCACACATAACCCAGATATGATTTCCGAGTGACACGATAACACACCCAGGCATGCCCAGACATGATGTCCGACTGTCAACGCAGTCCGAACACCCCCCAACATGCCCCCGACATATCCCAGACATGACGTCCGATAGAATACGCAGTTCGAACTTACTCCAGATATGCCTCTGACATGATGTCCGAGTGTCAACGCAGTTGAAATTCATCCCAGACATGTCCCAGACATTATGTCTGAGTGTCAAAAGCAGTCCTAAAACACCCCTGATATTATGTTCGATTGGCAACAAAGTCGGAACCTACTCCAGACATGCCTCAGACATGATGTCAGAGCGTCAACGCAGTCCGAACACACCCCCGACATGGCCCAGACATGATCTCTGAGTGTCGACAGAGAATAGCGAACACGTCCCAGACATGCCTCCGACGTGATTTCCGAGTGACAACACAGTTATAGCACACCACAGACATGCCCCAGACACGATGTCTTAGTGTCAGCGCATTGCAAACTCACCCCAGACATGCCCCATACATGATGTCTGAGTGTCGACGCAATCCGTAAACACCCCTGACATGATGTCCGATTGACTACGGAGTCCGAGCCTACTTCAGATATGCTGCAGACATGCTGTCGGAGTGTCTAAGCAGTCCAAACACACCCCAGACACGACCCAGATCTGATCCACGGGGGCCAACGCAGCCCCAACATACATCAGCCATACCGCAGACATGAAGATGATTAAGTGGACACGTAGGCCACACTCTAGTCTTGATGTTCGAGTGGAAATAACACAGTCCAAACGCACCCCAGATATACCGCAGACATGGTTTCCGAGTGACAACATAATCCGAACACACCCTAGATACGCCCCAGATTTGATGTCCTACTGGAAACGTAGTCCATACCGCAGGCATACTCAAGACAACAGAACTATTATGGTCATTATTTTTCGTCATTATTACTTTAATCACAGATTGTTAATGCATATTGTACAAAATAAAGACACAGCCGCGGTTGAACGCTTCGGTAAAAGTCCGCCAAAATGTTGCCTGCCGATTCCTTTCGTTTCGGCTTCACTGGGCAGCAGAAGCTTTGCCGTCAGCTGCAGCGTTTGTTGCAGCTTGAGTCGATATCATAGTCTGGCCGAATCTTATTGAGGGCTGCTATGTGTCGCGTCATTTGTAGATAGGAAGTGTTAGAGACGTAGTATCCATGTGCAGATTGTGATGTTGTGCATCATTCCCCTTTAGTTAGTACCCTTTGACGTCATATCCGGCTTAATTCGATTTGTGTAGTAGATGGCGCGAATATGTATAGTGAGAGTAGAGTAGAGCACTGAGCAGAGCCGTGAAAGTTGGCAAGTTTTTCAGTCAGTATTATCTTATTGATAGGGATTCGACCGCTGCGATCGCTATATATTCTTGTGCAGTCGTGCTCAATTGACAACTGCAGCCAAGAGATTGGTAGGTAGAAAAATTATATGTGATTTGATGACTTGGCAGAATATAGAATTAGTCCTGTTTGCTAGCGGACGTATTCCATGGAGTAGACGATGGCAGCATCGGTTACTGTTACTGAGATGTTGTCTGGGATGGCTGATTCCAACGACGGCCAGTTAAAATTGAATTTAAAGAAAAATTCAGGTAAATTTCGGCCTCACAGGTCTCAGAGTTGATTATTTACTTGACATATTTGTGTTACAGATGCTTCAAAAGTGACAGATTTGCCTTGTATATGGTCTGTGTAATTCCAATTGATGTGTCAGCATTGTGAATCTATGAATGACACAAGATTGGTAAGATACTCTGCCATCGGATATACGTGATGTGATGGTGTAGAATTCAGCACAATTTTGTCTTGCAGGTGATATGTCAAAGTGCTGGAGATGTATAGGCCTACCCTGTGGTCTGCAAAAGTCAGAACAACGCAACAATGTTCCATCAATCATGACTAATCTCGTAGGCCTCTATACTGCGGAAGAAAATAAACAGATGTACCAATATGGAATTGGTGTCTCGTGCACACCAAAGATTCTACTGACTACACACAGGTGTGACGCTGACAACCGTCTTGGCACACCAAATATATTACGCTAAACGTACCGGGATTCCAACCCGGCAGATGTAGTCGAGTAAGTATTTTGTAAGATATATATTTGGTGAACGTATAACAAGATTTTAGCTGTCAATCGGTACTGACTGCTTTCGAAATTGCAAGATGCCTATTCACGACTAATGAAAATGACTGATAATGACGCTACAAATAAGTTAAAATCTTCGAAAATTGATTATGACTGTGATGTTTATTTCATGCTGTTTCACTCGGAAAGTGACATAATTATGAGTTGTGGGGCAAATCGCACGGGGCGCAAAATAATTCCCGTCGATTGTGGCTTTGTGCTCCATTCAGATGCTATGGCCATGTTTTACTCCAGTTCGGCTCTGTTACTTCCACACCCAACTCACTGTGTACCAATTTTAGTGCAATCAGGTTGATTATATGCGTGAACGTTTCGTTCAGACTTTCTCCGCCAACGCATGCGAGAAAAGAGGCATGTTCAGCTCTAATTCGGAAATATCCAATTCTGAAATTAGTTACGGCTGATGAAGATAATTTTCTTCTGCCATACGTAAGTTTTGAGGCTTGCAGTGTGGAAATATCACACTCTGTCAAATTCGATACATTTTAGCACTAATGGATAACGAGACTCAACGACAAAATATATAACAAGCATCGGAAAATGAAAGACACAGACGATCCGGTTCTCCTAGCAAACAGAAAAAAGTTCGGACGGACTGGCCCGCGGAGACGGCTTCCTGCTGAAGAATCGCCGACTGCAAGCCCACGATGCAAGAAACCCAGAAGTTCTGATGTTGCGGACGAAGTATGAAACTGCTATTTCAATGGAACCTCAAGGTTGAGAACCACAGATTCATATCAATTGAAAATTTCAGGAAATTGAATCTTTGTGACCAATGATAAAAGTTCAGCTGAACACAAGGCATTCATATTGTCGGAATCGAGTTCGTCAAACCCAGCAAAGGGAGAGCTATTGAAATCCATGAAAGCCAACTTCAAAAGTCGCCGGTCTGACATAGAAGCCTGCATGCCAACTGCTGAAATTCTTATGGAATATCCGCTTCTGAGAGAATCATATTGGGTAGGAAAAATATCATTTGTTCGATTTCTGTTTACTGGTAATTGTTGATGTTTCAGCTATTGGAAGAGATGAAGATCATAAACAATGGTCTGAATATACTGGACAATATCCAAGAAAAAGCAATATTCTCTCAGCACGCGACAAAAATAAACTGGAGTCGCGTGCCAACCAGCATTACAGCTGTGATGGGTACGATGCTTCAAGAATACAAATTATCGGATGTCTCAAAATAAGAATTTTTTTCAGATTCTGTGAAAATGAATTGGATGGTCGGTATACCTGCAATGTTCAAAGAGTCATACGACAAATTTTTGGTTATAGATCAGGTTCGTACCAAATACATACCGGCATTGCATTACTATGAAGATAAACTTGCTGCGATCATTATAAGCCAAGAGTTCGATATATTAGTTAGACAATAAGCTCTGCCCACTACCGCATTGTCAATGTAATTAACCATCGCTTTGAAGAGGCCAAACACGATCGCTACCAAATACGGAGGCTTATACATGATGCCTAACGCATTTCCTCGCAGATCGCGTAATACGTGTGAGGATAGCAATACCTCAATATTGTAGTTCAGTGGTTCTCAACCTTTATGACCTCGCGGCACCCTTTGAAAATTGAAAATAGTTTGCGGCACACTAGCTCAGTGGTTCGCAACATTTTTTGACGCACCTGTAAACTGCCAGAATACTGCATTGTCACACAGGCGCCGCCATGTCTGCTGAATTCAGCCTTTCAAGCACGCGATGGCATGACAGCAATTTCGTTTTGTCATATGTACAAACTTCAAATCGAATCTGATATAGTACTGATCATTTGCTATATCCTAGAATTATTTTGCACATAATTTCAAAATTTAGAAGAAATCTCTCACGGCACACCGGTTGAGAACCACTGCTGTAGTTCTATTGGCAGGCACCTGCAGCTCAATTATAGTTCCAACAAACTGGGATAACCTCAGCGACGGGGAAATTTGTTAGCTGATATAATTTGATCAACTATACTTCTCAATTCTCATATTCGGCACCTGTAATATAACGTTACGTTGCACTTCGAGCCTACATTTTAACTGCAGTACTGATACGCTACCTAACAATCGCAATGTGGATGGCTATGTTCGTCAAATTTTTGAACGGGACCGTCACTTCCAAGTGGGTTCATTTCTCGCTGGTGATTAGGAAGACGATGAAGATATGCCAAGTAAAGCGAATTCGAGCGGGGTATTGATTGTGGGCGGGACCAATGTTCCCTCTAATTTTTACGAGTCAGCGCGCACTCACTGCGCGGTTACTTGGACAACAGTACGTAACCACGAAAAAAAAGGTTATCACTTCGAATTTTTTGTGCGCAGCTTAGAGGGAACATTGGGCATGACAGCAATTTTGATTTGTCTATTAACGTCACATCGAAGCCGATTTAGATTAATGATCATTTGCTGTATAAAGACTGGAAGTATTTTGCGCATAATTTCCGAATGTAGAAGAAATCTCTTGAAGCACCCTTGCGAGACATAAATGGCACACTAGTGTGTCGCGGCATACCGGTTGAGAACCAGTCTGTTAGTAAGTGGTGTACTCTTCATCGTTGGACCAATTACACCAGTTTGCCAAAAAGTCATTGTTGGACCAATTACACCAGTTTGCCAAAAAATTACTCTCTTAGTCGTACTACTCTCATTGCCTTCAATATACAGATGTACCTTTCTTTTCAGGATGATTCGGAATCACCAAACCCAATCATACATTTGGACACTTGGAAAAAGACATGGACGGTACACTTTGATGGGCTTAAGATTAATGACATTGTAGATTTTGCGTATGCTTTGGCTATCATTCTATCCCTGCATTGGGTATTTAATATCCAATTCGAGCACAGTGTGAATAACACCTTGCATTTCTTATCCATCTGCATTGGCAAAATCAAGAGACTGCGTGTACCATCTGCAGTCACTTCAATCTGTGATAAAATGTGATATAGAAAGTGATTCGACTGATTTTACCACTAATGGACATTGATGTAAAGAGTGNTTATCAAGTTTTCAAGAAAATTTANCTTTTTTGGAGTGCTAAATCACATTTTGAACTGCTCTGAACTTAATTTTTACTCTGCTACTTCTACTCTGCTACTTCTGTAAAGTACAAATAGAAGTGGAATAAGTTTGTATCTGCCAAATTAACTGTTTCAGAGTACTTGAGTACTTTCCATTCATTTACTATACTACGAGAAGTATCAGCACGTGGCAATTGCTGCCCCTGAGCAATAAATTAGGACATTAGGTTTTACCCAAGTTCCAGTGCTGAATAATGTGATCTTGCCTTTACTTTGACCTCTTCAATCTTATTAACATAGGTCTCTCATGGCCAAGTCGTGACACTTTTGTTATTGTTCCATACTGTGTTATTATACTGTGCTGACTGCTGGTGTTACTACTGTTCCTGCTGCATGTGTGGCTTCTGCTTCTATTCATTTGCTGTATAAAAAATGCCCGTTCTTTCTATTGATTTGTGATCAATTATAACCACCGTGCATCATGTCAGTTGTAATGTCGACTACTGCAAGTATCAGGTGCAAGATTATAGGTGAGAAAGAGAGAGAGTTACAAGCTTATGGTGGTAGTGAGCTTACAGGGTTATGGCTGTAGTGAGCTTACAGGGTTATGGCTGTAGTGAGCTTACAGGGTTATGGCTGTAATGAGCTTGTAGGGTTATGGCTGTAGTGAGCTTACAGGCTTATGGCTGTAGTGAGCTTACAGGCTTATGGCTGTTGAGCTTACAGGCTTATGGCTGCAAGCCTGTATTGGAAATCACCAGACTTATTGTCGTAAATTTACAACAATAATTTTTACAGTGTATAGTACAGAAAACTGTCCGTGGGCCGGACAAAATCACTTCGCGGGCCTTATGTTGCCCGCCCCTGCCCCCTGGGAATTTTGGTATGAACTAGAACTAGGACTTGTACCTGAATTATACAATCAGAAGATATTAACAGTTCATGAATGTCATGAGTTGGTATCTTTTACGAAGGTACAATTGATAGCCCGGATGATTAAAGCGTTTGACCAATAATATCAAATTAATATTGAGTTCAAAACATATCGTCCATGAGAGGTAAAAATACTGAAATTTTCCTGCCGTCACAACATGGTAGCAGGAAGCCAGAGAACTATCATCTACGATTGCTACACTGGGAATATTCATTGATTTGTTATAGCTTACATGTGGTGAATGATGTCACCGTTGGAACTCGAGTATAGAAGTAACGGTGACATTTCTGCTGAAGTCCAAGCAGAAGGAACGATTCTGAAGTATGTAGTAAAGTAGTTATTGTAGACATAGTTTTGAGAAAAAACTGAACTGTTACATAGGAGGTAAACAAGTAGTCTAAAATCCTAATCAAGTAACTCAAGTAAATAGTGCAAGGGTACGACAAAACCTTATCGAGTACTCGATAAAAGTAGAAGTGCTTCGTTACTGACCACTTACAAGTATCCAGATGCATCCTTTCTAGTTTATTTCATATCTAAGTTTAGCAACGGCCACAAATTTGGTCAAATATATGCTCTTAAGGTTTGGAAATGTGCCTTGAGTTAGTTGCCATATTATTTCAATATCGGCCGAATATAGTTGGGTAATCGGTGAAAGAGCTACTTATCGGTATTGGCTCAAAATACGAGATCAGCCAGGCTCAAGTTATCATGAACAAGACTCGAGTACGTGGCTCGAAACGCAATAGTCGACTCAGAATCGAATCGATCGTGAACTTGAATTTGCTAAGCCCTACGAAAAAATCTGACCGTTCAAACTCTGCAGAGGGCGCTTCGGTGACGACTTTCTGAGAACCTGGACGCCAGATCAAGTAGTTTCTGCGGCATGTAGCCGTTAGAGAACTCGCTCGCCAGCACTTCTTTCACAACGGTTCGATGAGACGGGTCGCTTGCCAACATTCTAGTGAGAAATGCACAGCTAATAATCAAATCACAGATACTAACTCACATATATTGCCAAATATATTTGGGAAATCAAGATGTGTGGAATTAGAACTATAATACGCATGCAGATATAGATTTGATATCGTAAACTAATTCCGCGTTTGAATAGGAAGAGATTCAAGGATCAGGATAAGCAGATTTGCAGACTTGAACAACTACAAAATTTTCAGCTTCAGGAAATTATATCAGGATGAGAATTACAGTACATTTACAAAGTTTTTTGCATATGAGAGTACAATTATAATGATAGCTACACAGTTTTTGTTTCGAATTTGACTAGAGTTAGAATGAAAACTAAACAGTTTTTCTTCAAATTAGACAGTAATTAGAATGAGGGCTACACAAATTTGTCAAAATTAAATGACATTCAGAATTACTGATTTGACAAAACCTTGGACATCGAACGAAGTTCAGTTCATACCAAGTTGGAGTTTATTTTCGTAAGCACAAGAATGCCGAATGTCTGTGGAGCTTGGTTCGTTTTGCAAGATCCAGTTCTTCTGTAGCAATTTCAGGAAAACCAGAAATTAGATTAATGAGCGCATGGAAAAATTAAAAAAAATTAGATTACAGGCAGTCGCTCTGACTAGTTTTATTAGACAACTACGCTACAATTATTACCGTGATGTCTCTGCGAATGATCTTACAGTCGTGAAGATAGCGACACGTATCAGAATATGCCGCATGCAATTAACGAGTCTCTGGATCTGTGATGACGCGTCTTTTTTGTAAACTTCCATCAACGACTAAAAACATAAATTAAAGGTAATCAAATTGATAAGATGAAAACAACAATATTATTGGTTGGCAACATCTGAATCAGTGGTTCTTAACCTACCATTGGAGTATCACTTATTATGATGCCATAACAGTATGGATAATTTGTAAAGTTTGCAAATATGCCGAACACACCAATTTCATTGCACTTTGTGACAATGCTATGAGTTGATTGCGACTGAAATGTCATTTCAAGTAACTTGCTTAGCTTTATACTACATGTTTCGTATAATATGATATCATATGACCTATCGAAGTTTATAGCTTTCCACAATGGAAAATCCGATCAGAACCATAATTCTAATTGATAAATTCACTCTCACTTCAGCTCAGTTTGTTTACCTCTTGTGGCCAGGAGCATATTATCAGTACTTGGGAAAATGGTAAACCACTACTCCACTCTGATCATTAGAATGAATACTCGATTCAGATTTGAGTACTCGAATCACTGTGACCAAAGCGATAGTGATCAAAGTTGTGTAACTAAATTTTCAAATCAAAACTAGATTAGAATTAAAATTATAGCCATACAGTTTTTTTTTTTAAATAAGATGTGAATCATAATCATAGCTACTGTCTCTTTCCAAATGTGCTTGAAATTATATTTTTAGCTACATGATTTTTTAAACTAATTAGACTAGAATTACGGAATTCGCACCAAAAATCGGTTCACTTGATATCAATTGGTTGTCCAAGTCTACCAGTAATACACGTTGCACAGCTGATGCATTTGCGACCGGCACAGTTACTAAGACATTACAGTTGTAACGACGAAATGCTGTTACCCTTCTTTCGCACAACTCGAGAATGATGTCGACAAAATCCGAGAAATCCAACGACGTGCTTGTGATTCATACTACGGTGGAGACTGATCTGTCGAAACATTCTGTCTTTCTGATGATCATCCGCGAGCAATGCCTGGAATTCAGATACCGGGTGCCAGTTTCAGTAGCGGATTTTGAAAAGTGAATAGTTCTAGTGCTATTTGCGAATTTATAATAATTTCAGCTGCCAATCAACTAGAAAACGCTTGTCTTCATTTGGAGTGAATCATAATATTGTGGATAAAATTTTTTTTCAAATTTGACCAGAATTAGAATGATAGCTACATATGTCTTTCCAACTTGGATTGGAATTGTAATAACTTACAGTAATTCATCAAAGAAATAGTACGAAAAGCAAGTTCGCTTGATATCGATTCCGTTTTATTCTCGTAAGCACGTGAATAGCAAATGTCCATGAACCAAGCTTGGCTCGTTTCATACGATACAGTTCTTCTGCAGCATATTTAGGAACACCAGAAATAAGATTGAAAACAGATCAGACAAATCCGATTAAAACTAGATTACCAGTATTTGGGGCTCTAGTAGGGCTAATTAGACAAGAATTATTTAGCTGTCCAAGTCTGCTAGGTCTAATGAACATTACAGAGCTGATACAATTGCGACCACCACAGTTTGAGAGACAGTACAGTTTTAACGAGGAAATGTTTTTACCCTTCTTTTGCACAACTCGAGAACGATGTCGACAAAATTATCGTCTTGGAAAAATCCGTGAAATCAAATGATGTGCTTGTGATTCCAGTTGCAACATTGATGATCTCTTGACACATTTTGTCTTTCTGATGACATTTCCTGAAATTGAGATCCGTACAAATAACCAGTCTAGTTAGGTGACAAGCAACTAACTACGTCTTCCTCTGACTAGTCGTATTTCTAATTGTGGACTTGGAAAAGTGAGTAGTTCTAGTCAGGGTTGTAATCACTCGGGTCATGACTCGACTCGAGTCACGATTTTCTGATGAATCGACTGACTCGAGTCATTTTCTCAAAATACGGAAATGACTCGACTCGAGTAAATCTGTGTAATGACTCGACTTAGACTCGAGTCTTTGCGCATGACTCGAACCAGGTCATATGACTCGAGACTCAGACGGCCAAGACCAAAATCTCATCGTCATTTCAGAGAACAGTAAAGTAATCAGCCTATTGGGATTTCGTATATTGATACTTTACGGGTAATTGCGACCAGAAACTGTTAAAAGTGAGGAAAATTGATTTATTATAATTGCGAACCATTCGATATCACCAAACATAGTTATATAAGTGGGTTTAACAGGACTTTTACTGGAAACTGAGCAGTCAACACAATGACTTGGACTCGGACTCGAGTCATAATACCATGACTCGGACTCGAACCTTTATTCGGTGACTTGGGCTCGGACTTGACTCGGTGGTGAATGGAAAATGACTCGACTTGACTCGAGTCAAAACCATAAAAGTGAGATTGACTTGTGAGTCACATCTCTCACTTCTCGACTCTCGTCATTAGAATTGATGCTCAACGCAGATTTCAATTTCGGAATCATTGTTTTCAGTCCTAGCCATAAGCTTCCCACTTATAACTTGATGCATTTTTTGATTTACCCATGGTTGGCCAGTAAGGTACCATAATGGATTTTCAAAATGTGCAACTATAACTATAAACAGGGTTGTAACCAAGTCACAAAGCCCTGAGTCACAAGTTGTGCTAGTTAAGTAGTTCGTTGCGGATTCTTAATGGCCGTTAGTTCTAGTTCTAGTCGAAGATTCTGGAAAGTGAGCAAGTCTCGTTTTAGTAATAGAAGCATATTTCAATAGTCCCGTAGTTTGTACAAGTACGGTACCACTGCAACAAAATGTCACCATAAAGTTCGTGTGAATGATTATACCCGTATGAAGATTAAGGACTCCAAGCAAAATATGTTGCATATCAGTGTCAGTGTTATGAACGATTCATTATGTTCGAGTCGCGAGTCATTGCACAGTTGAATGGAGTCAAGTTACTCCATTTTTCGAGGCAAGTCAAGTTACTCCACTTTTGAATGTGACTCGAG
>ATSW01122457.1:0-10632 GCA_000444245.1 Botryllus schlosseri | reverse complement strand
GTGTAGCTATAATTCTAATTATAATCTAATTTGTAAAAAGTTGGAAATTTACTGGTTGTCCCAATCTGACTATCACTAGTATCACATGAAAGCATTGTGCATACTTATTTCACATGTCCTTGGCAGTTAGCAACGATTAACGCGTGCATGGATACAATGATATCTGTTCGGTGTTATTGTCAAATACTATGCGAGTTAGTGTTTGCCAGTTGCCTTGTAGCAGCAATCGCTATGGTCAAATGNCTCTGCAGTTGTGGGAATATTCCGGATTGGTTATCGCAAGGACGCGACTGCTGTCATTTGAGAAAATCACATGGAATGATTGAGGTCTCATTTTGCAACTCNTGTCAATTCTGACGACACATGCCGCACTTTGAAATCGTCCTGTTTCGGATGCNGCCATTGCAACGTAGAGTTCCTTATACAAGCAATGATCTTCCGGTAGTCTACACTCTACTTTCGCATGTTAATTTCGTTTGTACAACAAGGTATATGAATCGATCTATTCGTCTATAATGAGTATTGACTGGACACTGGACAGTGGACAATACCTAGGGAGACTTAATCTTATGCGATACCATCCGTTCGTTTCTCATCCTTAATGATCGTGAGGAATTCCTTGCCATATGCTAAAAACATCGAACTATAATTCGTTTTGTATGCAATGCAAGCACCATATACTATTAAAATATAATTACGTCACAGCTGACATCCGTAGTCGCCATATCGCGTGGAATGGTAATTTATAGGTAGGCGAATTATGTAGGTTTGTGAATGTCTCGTCGGTCTCCGTGAAGCAATACCAATAATGATAGTTCGTATACAATGCTCTCATAAATGTAGCATTGCTAACGTATGGATACGAGTCTTCTGGCAGAAGGTAGGCTACATGTCAATCTGCTTATGGAAGAGATGATTCGAGAAAGTAATTATTGAGCTGGTGACTCACAATAGAAACATCTTTATTTAGCAGCACCGTGTACGGAAACCAATACAATACCAAAATAACACAGCAACTCCACTTCAACATATGCATTGCTTTATCGTTTCCATTGGAAACGGACGTCAAGCAACGGCTTCGACGTCTTCATACCATTCTTACGGAGAGGGTGCCTTTTTTCTTGACAGAAGTAGAAATCGCTATTGACTTCACTGTTTTCGGGCGACATCATACCGTCCATTCTGTACGCTGATTTCTAAGTAATAGGTAAGGAAAACAAGCATTAGGTTTCTCGTGTCTGGCGAGATACAGACGCTACCGGAGACTCNACTATTAGCTTGACATAACCGCTGTAGTTTTTGACATAGCTTATCAAAGCAAGTCAAGTAATGGGTCAACGATTCGGCGTATGATTCATGCTGGTCAACTCAGTGGTTCACTTGAGCCTTTATGTGATGTACTGNCGACAGGTGTCCNCTGCGGGAAACGNATTCCCGCCAATATTCGAACACATGTCTCGTTTGTGACCAGCGATACCTGTCAGCGTATCANGTTCCATGTACGTTGATTGNCTGTCAATAGAAATTATACGGNGAGCAGGTATNATGTCTCTCGAGATAGTGTATCGAAACAATAAGTGGCGTCTAATTTTACGGCTCTGTGCTGTCCCTTGTCGATAGCAATCTGCATGGGTTCCTTTCACAAATGTTGTTGACGATGCTTTTCCGCGTACTGCGAATACGAGTCGNTCAGTGAACCATTTCGTTCANACCAGCGAGTGCATTTGTGTCAATAAATNACTCTAAAACAAATACGTTTGATGATGTTNAATATCGCTAATCCGTAACAACGTTTTTTATTCGTTGGTGGCGTTGGTNTAATTGCTATTATTTCTATTGGAGTGTTCTACAAATAGGACGTTANAGTTCGCGGTACTTATCTCTCGATATCTCGCCCTTAGGACAGAGCCAAAGCACTTAGCGGATCACGCAGTACATTGTANAATACATCTATAGATTTCAGCGAAGTGTCGNTACCGCGAAGAGTGAAACGCCTTGTCATTTCGTATTTTATTGCNCTAACATTATTCGTCTACGATGCCACTTCACCGTACGGTGTGTGAGCAGAATTGGATCAGTGATTACAATAACGGTNGTGTAATGTNAAAATCGGAAATGAAATCAATTTAATTTCGCCTGAATGCCATGAAAGTTATTCAATNAAATAGTATACTACTACTACTNCGACTAATAGTTGCTGACAATTACTCCTGACCAGTGTCAGCAAAAATATTCCGGTTTATTTCAATATGAATATACTGCTGTGCTGCTAAGANGTTCTTCATGAAAGTTATTGCTNCAGGTTCAAGCTCGAATATTGTGATTGCATATTAGATATACNTAACCAAACACATTCGTTTATTCTTAGTGGAAACGATTTCACTTTCAAGTNGATACTACATTTTATATTTGACTAGACTCGAAGAATNGCACCGTTTATCTGTNATGGCATCTACAGAGAGCCCTGAAATACAANTTAAAGTGACTCGCCCGTAAATTGCGGTGTTGAAATCATTCNTATCATCNCGATNTTTCCACTANNTGATATCTCATNGTTTTTATATCTNAAGAGATAAGAAAGCATATGCGAGACATGCATTGTTACGTNTATGCGCGAACATAACAATGCCGAAAGCTTTCGAAGAGTCCAGNTATATTAGAATGGNTTCGACGAATTAATCAATTNTTTTGCATGANTGGAAACTNAATCAACGAGGAAAACCACATGTAATACGAATGAAAATTTAGGATCCCAGAATTGATNCTTCCGAANCNATATGAGAATATTGNTTACAGTTTTCGAAACCCGAATTCTCGNCCCTGTACAAAGACGCCTAAANAAAATCTTANGGAGTANGTNCGGATAGTTGCTCGCCTGCTCGGCCTAGTTCAANCTACGGACAGCTGCGCTGCGGNCAATTTAGTNTCCACANTAGCACGTACGTTNTTGNGAATTTCTCGGTTAACAGATGGANTTTCTGACTCAGAAATCTCCNTTCGCGAAATGTTATCTGTACNGTCAGATCGGAATTTTCAGNTCTGAATGTTCAAGACACGAATCAAAAGTGGNAGCCTGTAATATGCAACTGNGAATNCNANCGTTGTAGTATTATGGTATCACGCAANCATTCAGCATTTTGTNANAGTTTTCGTAGGCCCCGAATGTATTCATATTGAAATAAACCCGAATATCGTAGGCTGTTTAGTGTGTACTGTNCGTGTTGTACAGGTACACTTGTATGTAACAGCAATGCAACAGCAATGNATCCAACAGCAATGTCGACTTTCTATGATTTACATCGTTANATATTCGTGACNCGTAAAGCAGCCACGATGTGACGATATTACTTTAACGANGGCGTATTGTNTATACGTCATACCGACTGCAGCTTCATGANCTACNTTATAAGCTATNTCGTGATTTTGCATGCGGTTGTGCGTCAGTGCTGTATATANATACACTTCATAGATCGCATACGNCTGGCCAATATTGATTCNGAGATATTTTTGCTATCGATCGTGTTCGATTGGATTATCAGTGATGTCTTCGTTGCGACATTTACTTGGAGCTGCGTGTAATCACTTGGAAANCTATTCATGGANAGGCTTAGAAATAGCCGCGTTCAATCGTAAACGTACACTTGTAGAGTCNAGACGGCGTCATGGTTTCTTTGTGACGTCAAAGCAGTGCGNTATCACCNGTGCAATTCTAACTCCTCGAGAGATCNANTACCCNTTTTAGCACACTTATCAAAGTCTCAACNACCCATCTNGACCTATGTATATTATTTCGAAATTTAGTTCATCGTACATCCAGGACAGCAAACTAACGCTGNGCCATGTAGCCTACTGCGCATAATNCACCTTTTTGTCCATTCGGCANCTTGCACCTCATCAACNACAGCGAAANAATATATACTTTGGTTANTTTAGTTTCACACANCAACAGNGCANCCACACCGAAANTCCTTTATTTACATGTCGAGCTGATATGATANATTAATTAACGAGGCGTGATATACGAAATTTGCGTCATCGCTGTCTGTGCTCATTAAATCTGCTGATAGCCTATATATTGTATACAAGTATGCAGTATATGCTCTAAGTTCGTATCCACGATCATGTCATCAGGCTCGTAGTTTACTGTGCTATGAGTATGACGCTTACCAACCAACCAAGATATTTCACTATCATGCCTGAATCTTAACACTTTAAACAGCTCGCTGACAATTTCTTATCACTGTATGCAGATTCGAGATGATATAATGAGCTCCGCCTGGCGAGTTTAAATGAATTCGATAAGGAATGGTTCACGCGAACGGCAGCTAAATGAACAGTTGGGCGTTAATACTTGCAATATCAGTAGGTCAAGGTGGATGTTATATTGATAGCTATAGTATGCTTTGTCGATTCGACATCCTTAATCTTTATGTTCATTACACCGTATTGCGTTTTGTTCGTCGCATTGTACACTGTGTTCGTGACTGGTGGGTGGATGAAAATAANAAAACCTCCGATTTNGATTAAGATAACGGTGATTGAATATTAATAGTCATCAATNTNCANGTGTCCTTACAGGAAGTCTATCAGTCGTGTGTAGCTAAACTCATTCACCAGCTGCCCGCAGTGACAATATTAGCAAACAAACATTACGTTGGTAAACAGANACTTCGGCAAACTNATTCGGGAAGAAACGGGTAAATCGCAAGGGTCTTTCCAGCAGTAAAANAATTGGTGACAGAAATGTATAAACTTGTGANCGTACATCCCAGAACCCCACGGGTTTCCACCTGATTTCATTTTTTACAATAANGTTTTGCTGTGCACTNATTGCGACGTTCTGTACANAACTACANAGATTCCAGTGATCTCACAACATAATGCCTTTGTAGTAAGCATTGCACCAAAGGAGTGTTTTACACGCCTTGCAGTAATTTTATTACATGAAGCTGTCTCACGCTANATATTATTACGTCACTCAATTATAAAACGAATTCCTTTGTTNCGCCTCNTTCTNAGCAGCAGGCACACTCCCTTCTAACCAATTTCTACGGATTAGTCTTTTCGATAAGATTTTATTACAAAACTCGATGGCAACGATGCAAGTAGAAGAGGTAGGAAATAAATAAAATCGCGAGTAATAAACTGGCAGGAAATAGCATCAAACATTGCTGATGTACCCAATGATAAATTCAATGCAGTGACACAGGAACTGNACAACATCATTACGCACCATACACGAAGCATAGACAGTTCAATGGTGAAGGGTTGGTTTTAAACGGAATGAATTGCTAATAATGGTGTGAAGCANTCGGATTGAACTCTCCCAANACAAGATTGGTATNGATCCGAACGAACGCAATAGAATGGCTAGCAGGTAATGTGGCCGCGGATCGCTAGTTCACCGTGATGACTTTCCTTGCGTTGATAATACGCGATAGCAGAGGCATGCGGTTTAACCGTTGCATTTCGACTTTAACCAACAGACTCTGTTCAATCAAAACGTCTGTTCCTGACTTGTCTTCAGTATTACTGGTTGGGGATGTAGTCGGAGAAGCCTGGTCAATCACAGTGTTTGGCGACTCTACTATAGCTTCCGAGTATTTTTGAAAGATGGTCGTAGACACTCCGTCCCAATGCATATCCAGCGCGACCTTCTTGGTGAAAGTGCTGACATACTGGGACTGCGATATTTTCGGATACAACAGCGTGTAGAAATCGTCGCGGAATGAGTTTTTCGATCTTATCAGCACAGTTTCGTTAGCGACAGACTTCAGTTTTCGACTGGCAGTAGACTGGAATGTCTTGCACGGCCGCGGTAGATAATCGGAAAATAAGTTAAAATAACAAAATACGGCAAGCAAAGCTAGTAAGGTGGCGAAAANCAGCTTCCCTCTGATACAAGATGACCACGATACACGAGCACTAAGTCTTTTGCACAGTCTTAGTATGATTGTATCGTCCGGGTGTGATTCTGACTTATGTAGAATCAAGGTCTTGTCGTGCTTTTGACCGCCGAGACCCTCATAAATATATCTTCTCGTAGAAAGCTGGTTTCTTAAGTCCATATAAAAGTATTCATCACTTGAGTTCATGGTTGATAAAATCCAGTAGTCCAACGAAATTGTTCCTTACTGCTCTTGTACAGTAACGTATTGGTATGATAGGAACCAACCAACACCTTGGTATTGTTTTGNTANTTGCTTATATCCTCGTATCCACCTTCTCCGGCATAGTTTATGAACACTTTAATGTGCGTAAAAGTATATTTATGCGCTGTTCGTAAAAGAATCTTCTAGCTCGAGGCTATGTCGTGATTTCNGAAATCGCGGCAGCAATATATTTCACAGCTTCTCCTTAGCACCGGCAACAGCTTCGCTCAGCGGAATAACCACGATGATCAATATTTCAACGTTGTATACTGCGGTCTCTCNTTACTGCTAGCACAGGAAGATACTTCAGCGCCGTCACACATCGACTACAAAGATACGGAGTATGCCTTTGGATATAATGGTCGGGTTTTAAATGCGTCATACGCTCTAGACAGCACGGTTCACTGAACCACCAAGTGATGAATTACGTAAAGACTCTAACTGAGAGTCAACAATGACGGGTTTTGTTTAAGGTCTACGCTCGCCGTGTCAATATTACGTATTTAAAGATGTCAAGCACTTTCCAATGTACCGGAATATGTTGTGGGGTACATTTAAACGTAGCATACNTAAAGATAAACGTTCGCTATAGCAGGATTTGTGGTCGGTATTGGCAATCGTNTGTCCTTTTNTGGCCAAAAACGCCATTATGCAACANATGTGAGCTAAAAATTTTCAGGCGTGTCGTCATTGAAACTATTGTTACGAATGTGCTCAGAATTCNCTATTGTTGCGAGGAAGTNCAAATCTACAAAATATTTGANATAAACTTTATCAGCAAATATCAGATCTTGTGGCATTAGTTTTGAANATTTAATACAAGCAAACCACGATGAAGATGNATAATTGTAATNAATTTCCCCTGGTTGCAAGTTTCAAGACGTTGCAACAGAGTACGAGCAGCCCGGTGGCTTTCGCGATTTCGTATTATTCAATACAATAAAATTCAGAAAATTGCATCTAGTCCGACATCTAGCGGACGCAAAATNACCGACACTGCTTCGGTATTATTATCATTTTGTTAACAGTTTTTGCGATTCAAGANAGCACACGAATTGCAATAAAATGACNAGAGAGGAAAGAATTGACANGACTTGGTGAAGTCAATAAACCAAATCACCCTGGCNTAGAGATATAGTATCAAAATGGAATAATGAATTTTATTTGAGACATGTAGGCCACCTGTACAGCTGCAGACTCAACGAGAAATCAGACCAGCCCACATCATTATGTAAATGTGGNCAAGCGATGAAGAGGCATGTAACTGAAACGNACATGCGAGGTTGGTAAATCTTATACGCACGCTAGTATTTATCAAGTATGTACTGCTTGAAGTTTTACTTGAGGGTGGAGCAAACTGATGGACATAATCAAGCAGGNCTGGCCNACGTTCTGGTATCCGGCGAAATACAGNGGGTCGCTCTGCTCACGGTTAAATTTCGAGTTCAAATCGTGTTCATCTCACTCTTTAACAATTTTGCTTGGCTTGGNTANTATCGAATGCCTCACACAATACTAGTTTTCNTACTCATGTTTATTCAAACACATAAAATACAGTTCANCAGACTGGATTCCGACAGGCAGGGTATAACTCGGTGGACATATCCAAACCCGGAAACATCTTGAGGTATTTGGNAGTTTTAACGCATGTTTGTGATNTAAAAACAAATCCTCATACAACGACTNCGCGCTACGTGCTCTATGTCTTCATATAAACACAACTAGAATAAGTTAATGANGTCTACACCTTCTGACGATGATCGTTTTTCTTACAGCCCGTTTCCATATTTGAGACTTCATTCTCCTTCTAAATACTATTCCAAGTATCATNGTACCTTCCCCTAATGCAAAATTGACCGTGCTATAGTCAAAGTGAATTGCACCCGGCGTAGCATATTATTTCTTGCTCTTATCTGTCCATTGTCNAGCCTAGCTCCATCAATGTCTAAAANTTTCNAGGCGATTTGGAATAGNCCTACGCCGTGCTCACCATACAATAAATATATCCAAGTCTACTTCTATGATGGCGCTTATTAATAAAATAGTAATCTTTTAGTTTTCGNGTAACCTTAGAACGGGGCTGCAAAGGGGTACATTGCCTATTTTTATTACCGACCTGAACTGTCTCCCAACATCAATAACGCATACATTTCTTTTGANGGAAATGAGGATAACGATTTGCGATCGAACCATATCCGTGACAAGCATGAAGATATAGCGATATATGACGGTCAACATACATATGAATGAAGATTATGAATGTAACATTCTCTCCACAAAAAAGTTGCGATCCGCTATATAATCATGATATTCATTATATCACATATACATTATACATCTTAAATAGACAGTGAGACAATAGGCGTAGCCAGGATGAAAATTTGAGAGGAGAGAACGAAAATTTGGAGGACGAGAGGGGATGAATATTTCTTAACATTTGGACTACTGATGCATTGTGTTNCAGTGTAAACATGAGATCCGAGTCAAAAATCGGGAATTCGAACGCGATTATCGCCATCCTGGCTACGNTGACGTAAATTCACCCATCAGCGCATTGCGCAGCGTCATCACNAATAGGGATACGTGTTTCAGGTATGCCGCGATCGATAGATCATGCTTTCGTCTGTTTTCAGTCATTTANGCCTACGCCGATCCTAAACCTTTTGCGCAGTTGTGGTTTGCTGCGCACTTGTNGCTGGCGCAGTAGTAGCACCTCGCGACGTAGTACCGTTGACGATGATCTTTTCATCCGCTATTTCGTTTTTCCTGTCGCGTTGACTTTTCAACTTGGCCTCTTCTTTTTTGCGTTTTTCCGCTAATCTTCTCTTCGCCTTTTTGCGGTTAACCTTCGAGTTCATCCGCCGATCCCGAACTGATGGTTCCTCGTATCGCCCCGAATGGTTTTTCTTCGCCTTTTTGGGTTCAGCTTCGTCGATTTTGTCACTTTCGTGACCGCTGATACCGATGTATTTCATCCCTCCCTGCGCCGACCCTTTTACCTGCGCTTCTTTTCTCTCGTTTGCGTGGGCTTCCGCCTCCGCTTTCCGTTTTGCTTGTTTTGAGCTCTGTAGCGGAATCACCGTCACGGTGCTGTACTGTGGACGGTAGTCACCGTTCGTGCGCCGGTAGTCGTTTTCGAAGTCCAGGTACTGTCGATAGGATTGAGCGACTGGATAGTGCTCGTATGGATTCGAGTTGACTTTATCGTCTGATTTTAGATTGTACGACATCACCTCGATTCGCCTATCTACCGTCCCGTCGTCTGACGACTCGCTGTCGCTAACCTCCGTCTCTGTTTCGGATTCAGTACCGGTACTGTCTTTTGTCTCTTTCCGTAGTCTGCCGCCTTCCGAGGAATAACCGCTTGATACGGCTGTCTTTTGCGTATTTTTATTTTCGGTGTCGTTTGTAGAGTTCCTGCGCGCCGCTGGAGTTTTGGGCTGTATTTTCGGTGGGGGTGGTCGAGGAGGAGGCTGTTTGTCTCGCTTTTCGCTAGTGGCCGCATGAACTTCCTTATGTTTCGTTGATTGTATATCTTTATGTTTCATTGGTTGTATTTCTTTATGTTTCTTTGGTTGTATTTTCGGTTTGTGTTTCTTATCTGACGACACCGTTGAGTTGGATGAAGATGGTCGGCGCTCTTCTCGAATTTCCGATGTCGGTTCAGGCATGTCCTTCGACGGCTTCTTCTTGCGTCTCGGAGTGGTGANTATTTCCTTTCTTTCATTTGTCTTACCAGGGGCCGATTCGCGCTTTCTCTTACGCGGTAAACAGAGCAGAATGCTTCTGAGGTTCTCAGTCATAGTATTCTTACGGCTGTGTGAAGATCGACTGGTTGNNGATTTTTTAATGGATTCGTGTTCGATCGTATCTTCAGTCGGCTTGCGTTTTATTTTCTTCTTTCGTTCACTCCGGGATTTTGGATTTGCGTGGATACGGTCTTGTTCCCGCCGATGTTTGCTACCTGGTTTGGCTGAAATCTTCTTCGATTTGCGACTTACTGGATGCTTCACGATTTTGTCTGAACTGCTCTTCGAACGTTTCCCTATCAGCTTGCTTTTTCGGTTTGTCGGCCCATTAACTGAGCCTTTCTCTTGCGCTGGTCGTTTCCTTCGTTTCGATTCCAGCGATCTGCTCTGGCGTTCGGCCAGCAAACGCCGTTTATGTTGTAGTTTTTTAACTTGTCCATAGTAAGTGGACGTGTCTTGTGTTCGTCTATTGCCTGCTTCGGGGTCATCTTCGTCCAGTCTGCGTCGTTTTCCACGGCATGTAGTTGAGGTCCTCGCGTACAGAACACTCAACCCGAAAACCAGTATTATGCTGCCAATAATGGATAATACGATCACTAGCGTCATGGTGCTGTCAACTGAAATAGAGTATCATTATTTAGTGGGTGACTGTGCGAAATGATTGATATGTTACCTTGACATTCTGGTGAATTCGTTGGCACCCACCCGCCATTTTCCGAACACACGAGTAC
>KE604376.1:655-14942 GCA_000444245.1 Botryllus schlosseri | reverse complement strand
TATACGCTACTACTGCATCAACGTCGAATAAACCATTGTATTGAGCATATATCTGGTACGAAGAACTTCACCCAAGGCAACAGCTTCTCGAGATGAGTATTGTATAGCCGAGCACCAAAACGATTGGTTAGCTGTACTTTTATACAGATCATCAGAGACAATAAGCTCTAATTGCTGCAGGAGCGACTGCCACTGTTACAACGGCCATAGGAACAGTGTTTCTGTGGCATTTGTATTGATAGATTCAATAAGCTAGAAAAAATCACGAATTTACTACTTACATACGGTAGCCTATATATGATGTAGTGGTGTAGCGTGTAGGAAACTTATAGGATTCCTTAAATATATCACTTTGAGCCCGCATAATTAATACCACAACCTATTCTGACTCAAGCCACCACTAACATATGCAATTCAGTACCGCTATCCTGCAGTATACGATAGCAAGAAATGCCACTTCTTGCTTCACCCGAGAAGTTGTTAAATACTGCTGCGTAATTGCCTTCATTGCTGGGTGTAGTAGGGTATTTTGAAAAGAAAACCGTGATTAAAATTACTGTAAATTAATACTAGATCTATACTATTACCATTCATCAAAATCAGATATGCCTGATGCAATTTAATTGAACTATGACTTCATCTGTCCACCTTTTTGACATAACACTAAGGCCCGTATTCAAGAACGGTGCTTCAAGACAAGCTCAAGATCGCACAATCTGAGATCAGTTTGAGATCACCTCATATTTAGAGCGGATGCGGTATTCAAGGTCCATTTTGGACCGATCTCAAGATAGAGTTGAGACTTGAGTGTTCATTCATCGGTGACCGCTTTTTCGAACTATGATTGGTGGAAACTGTTATATTGGATAGAATATGAAGTTGTCAAATACTGGCAGAATGCTTGAAGTGTTGCTGCAAAATGCAAACTAGGGTTGAAATGCTGTATTGCTATGCTGTTCGTAGTTTGTCGCAGGCTCAGGTGTGTATCGATGTACTTGCACAATGTACATCACAGCGATTGTAAAATTGTAGCATAATCAGCTAAAGGTCAGTATCAGGGCTTTTTCGGGGAGCATATGGCATTATAATATCTGTAAATTCTACAAACAATTATAGCTGCCATCAAAATATACTCTAATGATTATGGTGGACCTGGTAATAAAGATGACTTGACAGATATCCGAATACTTTTCATTTATACAGATGGATTTCCTCGATACACTAGATTTGCCAAGAAATTGTCAACCAATATCTTACCACCTNCCGCGCACCTGCCATAAGAAAATATTTGCTAGATTATACCAACCCGATGGAGACGTTTTCTGATGAGAAATTTACTGAAAGATATCGCTTAACAAAGATGGCAGTTGTTGGATTCATGGAATATTTGATGGCANACCTTATCTCGGTTACTGATCGAGGTCAACCACTGCCACCTATCTTGAAATTCCTAGCCGTGCTCAGGTTTTATGCAACTGGAAGCTTCCAAGTCGTCACTGGAGACCTTGAAGGAGTCTCGCAGCCAACAGTTAGCAGGATCGTCAAAACAATCAGTATTCTCATTGCCAAAATATATGATACCTTCATCAAATTCCCCGAAGGAGAGCTTGCCCAAAGAGAAAAGGTGCAGTTTTATGAAATGTCCCAATTTCCTGGCATCATTGGTGCAATTGATTGCACTCATATAAAAATTCAATCTCCCGGCGGTGAAGGTGCCGAACTCTTCAGAAATAGGAAGAGATTTTTTTCCCTAAATGTTCAAGCCGTCTGCAACTCCGATATGTTGTTCACCAATGTAGTGGCACGTTGGAGGGGTTCTGTACATGACTCGCGTATCTTTTTAAATTCAGACTTGAGGCAGTGTTTTGAAAATGGACAATATAATGATGGTATGCTAGTGGGTGACAATGGGTATGGTTGCAAACCATATCTTATGACCCCATTTTTGGCTCCACAAAATGTTGGCGAGAGAAAATTCAACAAAGCGCTCATCAAGGCCAGGATCACAATTGAGAGGACCTTTGGAGTCTGGAAGAGGGTTTTTCCTTGCCTATCACTGGGTATACGAACAAAAGTTTCCACCACCATGGGGATCGTTGTTGCTACAGCCATACTGTACAACTATGCTAGACGTACCAGGTAAAAACAACCACAAACAGCCACAACGTCGTCAAATCTACATCGGCACTACAAAAGATACTTTCGGGCATCGATATTAACCTGGGAAATATATTTTGCTGTATTTTACCTGTGCCTCGGTTCATTTTCTCTTCGTAGTGCACGATTTCAGCCTTAAAAGTATTTTATTTGCTAATATATCACCATCGTTTAAGCGAGACTATTTCAATTTTGTTGACTCATTTCCAGCAAATCAGTGTCAAATTAATTTTTCATTAATCAGGAATTTCATTATTCCCACGCTATAACAGGCCAGTATCAAGATGCAAATATGTGAAAAAAGCATCACTTTCCCTTCAGTCATGCTTGGAACACGAAGTTTGATCACATCGGAGTGTCGAAATTTGCCACTGTAAATACTATAAATTCAAAAATGGTCGAAATTTCAATTCAGGATTGCACGCCCTTTACTGGTCGTAATTGGCCCAAATTTGGTGTGTAGCGTTTTTATAGGAAACCTGACAAGTTTATCACTAAGCAAGTGAAAATTCTTTGAACAACCCTACTAGACACCCTTTCAATCCTATCGATAACAATTAGTAGTGTCAATGTTCATTCTGGGTTGCCACGAAGATAGATCTTGCCATTTGATAGTCAACTCCGATAAAGTGTTGAAGTGTATTTAGCGTCCAAGCTATTTCGTCATACCTGAGGAGTGTAAACTGATTTTGCTTAACTAACCCGGGCTCAAGTCTTAACTCCTTGACACATACCACTAAACCAGTGCACATCTATATCTTAAATTGAATTTCTATTTAGATCCATCGAACTTGATCCTTCTAGTCAAGTATCTGAGGAAGTACCTGTTACACATGTACCTGACAGCGATCACAACGGAGCAGCTTGTCGACAAGAAATAGTCCGCAACCATTTCATCTCTGCACAAAGAAACTGAATCTTGTCTTTTCTAAACCCATATTTCTTACCGTAACATGATTATTGATCACCACTCATCAAAATTCTGTATTGATTATGATCTGTCATAACATGTCGTCACAATGAAAATTTGGTACAGGCTTCATTTATTTAGGTTTTCTGCTTTCCTTTTGTAAATTTCCATTCTTGCTTTGTGTTCCTCCTAAAGAAACTTCATCAGCTTTGTATTTCTCCATTTTAACTTCTTGTTCCTGTTTTTGTTGTTCTATCTGCAGGTCTATTTGTTTCATTTTCGCCTCATGCTGCTCGGATAAACTCCTCAAAATAAAATCATTGACCTCGTTTTGTGCTTTCAATTTTTTCTTGGTATGCTGAGTAGATCCCGATAAGCTAGCATTTTCTTGTTGAGATATCATTGTACTATTGAGGATAACATTACTCCCTGCGGTTGTAATGATAGGAACCTCACCAGAGTTGGATACAGAACTGCTGTCCATGTCTGTACTATCCATACAAGGCATACACTCTGCATCCGTCACATGGATTATGACCCCTTGGACATGTTGGGTAGAACCGCTAAAATCACCGTCAAAGTCATTCGGCAAAGGGTCAAACTGTGACGGAATTGCGCTATAGATTTTTTTAGAAATCTCATCAACTTCGGGTGGAGGTGGACCTCCCCCGGTAGCTTTCGTTGCCGTGCGCTCCCGAGAGATATCAGTTTTTGCTCTGGTCTTCATGTTCTGCCATAGTTTTTTTAGTTGTATGACTGTCAACTTCTGCACATCAGGCATCGCATTGTATTCTTTACTGATCTTCTCCCAAGCTTCATTCTTATGTTGGATTGATTTGGCATCACTTTTTTTCGATTCGACAACCCCCATAAAGTTGTCTACGAGAGAATGCAGCAACTCCTTCTCTCTTTGGGTTCTCCTACGAGAACGACTACATTCACTTGCAATGTCCATTATCAGTCAGAGAGCTAACAAGTCTAGTTCAAGCTTCCCTATGATCAAACTTGAAAAAAGTGCTCAAACTCAGCGAAATAACCTCAAGTATGCAGATTCCGAGTCTCCTAGAATACCGTGAGTTCTCACAAGAAACTCATACTCAAGAATGCGTGCCTCAAACCGACCTTAAACTTGAGATTTGAGTTACGTTATTGAATACCATTTATTATTGTTTGAGGCACTCAAGCGATGCTTGAGCACCGAGTGGTGCTCTTGAATACGGGCCTAAGAGCTCACAAATAGTAAGTTTGCCCTATGTCGCGGTTTGTTTACATCATACTGCAATCTGATTGGTCCGTGGCAAAGGTCACGTAAGTGTCTATTGGTCACGTTCCAGCAAGACAAAAGCAATTGAATAGTATATTCATATTAAAATGAACCCGAATATTTTCGGCTGACACTCGTAGAGAATTCGGAAGAACAGCGTATATCAACAATCGTAACACAAAATATGACGTCACCAGCACGAAATGTCGAATACGAGAGCGTTCAATGTACTATTTTTAGATGATACACGAACTCTTTTTGTTGACACAGCCTTGGTTGGTGTATTTTGATAAAAGTCGACTCCAAGGCGCACAAATGAAAGTGTGAGCGACCCTTTCCGAGTATGCGAAATCTGTCGTCTCGATAATTTTTCGCACAGACGGGATTATCCAACAACTGTTTGCCAATTGCAGAATTTATGGTTGCAGTGCTGCCATTTGCGATCATCACTTCGCTAAAGATGATGTAGTTTGGACTACTGGTGGTAAAAGACCCAAGATCCGTCTAGGTGCTCTACCAACAAAAATTATTTCAAAACAATCATCCTCTAGCTGCCAACCCCACAGGAAGTCTCCTGCACCTAGGAAAGAACTTCCTCCAAAAAGGTTTACGCCTCTTTGACAACCGTGAAAACGGCTGCTATATACTTGAAAGAAATTTACAAGGGTAAAAAGTTTTGTTGTGCTGCTGTACTACTCGCCTTTCTTGTTATAACGCCTATATGAATTGCTAGGTTGCTGGCTCATAACTGAGGAGGATGGTCATACAGAAAAGAACTGGATTGTTTGAAAGCATAGTACATGAATTGAGGTTTGTTGTAGTAGTAGGCTGCTTAGTCTAAGATGTGGGTGAAATTACGAGATTTTATATTTTGAAAAAAATTTGCAATAGACGAGCGACAGTCAATCTCATGTTATGGCTAGCAAGTAGAACCAGAAAAAGTACAGCTTCCTTAGCTATCATTCTGCACTCTGACTTCATTTCTGGGTTGAGTAGTAATGGTTCGAGTTCATCATGGTGATTGCAAGGTGATTGCAAAACTTGAAAGTTGTCTTGTTCAGATCAACTTAACAGGATTGCTTTATGCAAGGGGCATGCAGACAGCATGACAGGCTGTGTGAATCATACAATAGTACGATGGAATGGGGACTGAGTAGTGACCAAGGATGTATTTAGGTCATCTGGTTGTTATGAACTAGGCATGTAGTATAATTTGGTTCAGATGATGTGTATGTATGTAGGCAGTAGGCCATCCATGAGGTAATTTCAATGCAAGAATAACTTTTCAGGGAAGAGTTTTCACACAGATGGCATTTGCATCGCTTGTAGTAATTTTATGCAAATGGGCAGTTTCAGTACTCACGAAGAACTAGAAATCGATGAGATTGAATGTGATCAGCAGGTGGTGTTGTTGCATCCAGATCAGCTTTGTTTTGAAATTATTAATTATTTCAGGAGTCAGTCAGTCGAAGCTAATGGCAGAAAATTTTTGCTAATCCACAGTCGAGCAACATGTCATCTCACAGAAATGCTGGACGATACCCCACTGAAGTGATTCAATGGGCTGTTGAGCTGTTTTCCAGGTCCCCAGCTGCATACAAATTCGTCCAAGAAAGTGGTTTCTTGGTATTGCGAACGTCAAGGACAATCCAACGTTTTCGGTAACGCTTCTTCATGCTACTTGATGATGTGTTCAAAAGTAGATTTATCCACAGGAATAAGATTAAGCCTACTCCCGGAATTAAATGATTGTAATTGAGCATGGAAGAGCATAAGTCTCTTCCGGCTTATATCACGCTTGATGAAATGACAAGTTGGCATCAATTTTTTTATGATGAAATTAGGCACAGCAATTAAAACTTCATTTGTCTTTGACAGTTCGTGAAAATGTAGTTGTGAGAGATGGCAGACTGATTGGGTTTGTTGACTCGCCTTTCAATAATAAAGCTGAGATAGCAACACACATTTTGGGTAAAAAATGCATGTTCCATACAGTTGCAGCTTGTCTTCATGATTTCTTTTTACAGTTTTCTACGTACGATCAATTCGAAAGGAAATTTCTCTATACCATTGGCATGGTTTCCAACTCGTTCGCTTCCACCTGGTGACCTGGCAGTATACTTCTGGGAGCTGCTATATGAATGCGAAGTCAGAGGGTTAAATATCCATGCTGTTGTAGCAGACGGTCGGTCCATCCAGCAATCGCAGCTTTTTCAAGCTGATCTCTGGGGAGAAAAAGATACCCCTTGATACAGCCTTCACAGCACCAAATACGTATGTACCAGATAGGCTAATATACTTGTGGTCAGATCCTCCACATCTTCTCAAGGTAAGTATACTTTGAAGTTGCTGAGACACTTACAAGTTATGCGGGACTGCTAGGAATTCTCTGCTTTCGTCCAGACGTGCGGGGTCCAGGTATATGAATATTGAGGGCAAGGGCAATGACATACTATGGAGTCATGTTCTGGAACTCTATAACACCGAGTCAACCAGACTCGTCCCGTATCAATCTGGGCTAACAAGTCGCACGTGAAATTGAATCCTCGGTCAAAGGTATGTGACCACTCGGCATTTCGTTCACTTATTTTCTGATTAATCTATGTGCGTAGATGAATGCGAGGCTGGCAATGGGTGTCCTGAGTGAGAGGGTAGTTCTCTGTCTTAAGCAGATGGACCATCATGGAACTGCGGATTTCGTTTTGTTGATGTACCGGTATGACCATTGTACGAATAAATAGCATTTTCTACCCAGTCAAATTAATCTTTTTTATGACAGGTGGTTTCACATTGTGACTTGCAAATTGAACTGTCCAATTTACAACATGGATGATAATGATGACGATTTTGCCAAAATCAATTAATACCCTCCCAGAAGAAGTGGAAGTGTGGAAAAAATCCTTTCGAAATGATTCTCCGAATCGACACATCGGAAAGTATTTTCATGCTCCAAAAAAAGCACTACGCGGCGTCGATAAGAACAAGCCCGGTCTTTCTGTTCGATCTGTTGTATCGCATAACTGTCGGCCTCTTTCTCATCGCTTTGTTGCTAAAAGAACTGTCTCTCCTCATTTAACGACTATTCGCTCGCGTAACAAGCGAATTCTAGAATCGGATCTATGGCTAAACAGCGATATAATCGATCATTGTATGTGGAGGTTGTCTTTGGATTTTCCGACTGTGGACGGTCTGGTCAGCAGCAGCTGTTACATTCCTGAAAACGCGCCGCCATACACTCCCAAATCGAAATTCGTTCAAATACTGAACATCAACAATAACCATTGGGTAACAGTTTCGAATGTTCTGTCTTCTGACTGCAATGTTGTAAATGTATATGACTCTTCGTACTTCCGCAAAGCTTACATTGGGACATCAGCATTATATTCAATCGCCAAACTCTGCCGTCCCGATTCAAGCAGCTCTATCAATCGTTTACCAAGATGTCCAGCAGCAGAGCAATTCTTCCGATTGTGGGGCATACGGCGCTTATCTCACTTTGTCTTGGAGAGGACCCGGCACGTGTTAGTTATAATGAGGGTACGCTTCGCAGTTATTGTTTGGCAATAATGGAATGAGGCTCCATCACACGACAAGGGGGTGAGCGCGACACTCACTCTGACCCTAGGTCGACAATACCGGTGGCAGTATATTGTCATTGCAAATTGCCTTGGGATAAAAATTATCAGGGACCGATGGTCGAATGCTCGATGTGCAAGATATGGTTTCACGATACTTGCCCCGTTCCACAAATTCCGGAAAATATTTTCAGCGATGACGGTCTGCTGTGGAATTGCTCGAAGTATATCAACATACAGAAATTCAGCACCTGATTGATTTGGTAACTTCGACCATCTTTCCATTACTTTCTTGCATTTGCATGTTTTTCAGCTTGCCACTTGAACCGAGCCCAGTTGGTTATTTTCGTCTTACAAATAACATGCATGTTTCCAATTCACGGACCAAAATTGTTTTTATTAGTCCGATTTCTGGACATATTTGTAGTGAATTGTAACTAGTGTCGCCTAATGAATCGTGACAGTGAGTTTTAGACCGCGCGTATTGATTGCAAACAAATCGATTCACATCATCAAACCTGACGAAGGTTCCGGGATTGTCATTATGGACAAATCTGATTACATTGGCGATATGGAGAGCATTCTGAACGACACATCAAAGTTCATTGCTATTGGACCAGCAGCTGACAACACCAGCGCGATTGAAGCAAGAATGCAACGATTACTTCTGACTGCAAAGAAAGCAGTGAAAATATCATCTACGGACTACGATCAAGCTAGACCAGTACGATCCATGCGCCCGCGCTTGTATGGTCTACCTAAGACGCATAAATCTAATGTGACATTGCGTCCAATACTCTCAATGGTTGGCTCGTCATACCACAAACTCGCTAACTGGATTGCACGCTTTCTTGAACCAGTAAGTTCTCCTTATGGTATTAATTGCATTCATGACTCGTTCGGCTGTGAGATCAAATGCACCATGCTGTACAAGCGCTGAAAACTACAAAGCAAACAGCAGATTTGCTGCAAGAGTTTGAACGGAGGTTTAAGGTCTTCCACGAGCTCAAGAATTACATTTGCCGTGTTCCGATCGCCATTTACAGTCAAGCCATCAGAAATAGCTGCTGAAATCGACCTCGTAGCTGATTGACCTGCAGTGTGATACCAAAATAAAGGATAAATTTTGCGTCAGTGGACTTGAACAAGTTTTATCAGTATCTTCCACCGCAGTACCCCCGATTAACAGCCATGGCCGCCAAGGTTTTATCCATGTTTGGAACTACATATCTTCGCGAACAAGTGTTCTCTGTAATGAACAATAATAAAGAGTTCAACGATCACGGCTAACCAATAAACGATCACGGCTAGCCAATAAACATCTTAACAATATCGCTAAATGTGCTGGTAGTCGGGATTTGAATCCAAATATTGATGCGATTTTTAAGGATGAGAGATTTCAAGATTCAGCAGCAATACGGGAGCGCAATTGATTAGACGAACCGTATGTACTTGAAGACGATATAATTCCTTACGTTAGTTCGACCTACAAATCTGGTTGGTCACACCCCTTACCTTGCGTTCAATTTCATTTTCGGTCGATTTTTGTTCTGCGCCCAATTTTCAGTATGTGTATATTTTCCAAAATTATGTTTTCAATAGACCCCGCTTCATTTTGCATGGACAGGATTGTGTCATTGATTTAAAGGGCCAATCTATCATTCGACAAGAAGAATCACTCATATACCCCAACTTTAAAAATGATTAAGACATATTTCTGCAATTTGGAGCCAAGTGGCATGGTATATACCAGGAGTGGGCAATTATTTTTCTCCACGGTCAAAATGAGAAGCAAAAATATGTTGGCGGGCCGAGTCAGAAACTTCAGAATATCCAGCGTATTGAATTTATTTCTAAATTGGAAGCAGTGTATTACACGAATTGGTGCTCAGTGAATGTGTTGATATGGACGACAAAGTGTACCCACAAATATATATATATATTTGCAGTCATATTTCGAAACAATGTTAAACAGGATACATTTTGAACTCTCTTTAAGCCCCTATCTGGATATATTTTGAACTCTATTTAAACCCCTATCTTAGTTTTTCTGTCAATACCAGCCCCCATCGAGATGCATGATGTACGAGATGTCTTGTATACAATAATTAGCAACGTCTGTGCCCTTATCGCGCGAAGCGCGGAATTTTTTCATGATTCATGATTCAATCGGTCAATAATATTGGTAATTGCAAATATATTGCTATATTTTTGACCTCTCTCAGCCCACGTAGTGGCCTACTCAGTTTTACTGCTAGAGCTGAGTGAGGTACTGTCTTGGAAATATTCGGGAGGGTCCGTTGGTATAATTACTTCGTTCCATGTTGTTATTTCGTGACCTCCCGTCTGGTATGTGAAAAGATATTGAAATCGCCGAAGTGCGCCCAACTAAAAAGACGACCCCGATTCCCGATTGGTATTTCTTCACTGGCAAATATTGCCTATGGACAATTTGTGGTTTTCGGTCAACATAAGGGCAGTCCTTTTCGGCCCGTTACTTAGTTAATTTGATCAACAGTTGCAATTGCAGTGCATTCTCGGAATCCCGTGTTGGGCTAAAGTTCTTTTATCTTGGTATCCCGTGTTGGTCTTTTAGCTAACGCCGAAACGCCCATTTTAAAAACCATTGAATGAAGTTGCATAAATTTTCAAAAAATAACCTATAATTTATGTTCAATTATGAATTAATTTTGGGCGCCCGTCGAGCTCGCCACGCAATTGGGGGTTTGGGGTGCGGCAGTTACGGTCCTAAGGATAATATATAACTTATTGACTTGGTAGTTGGTTTCTGAGATCTGTGCAGCTGGCGGAAATGGCTTTGTTGATTAGCGAAGGTTGCAGTTCTTAACGATCTTTGAATTTAAACTTTTGGCTTCGTTTTTGTGACATCCTTTATGGGTGGTGATATATTCATAAGGCTGCTGCACACTGGCTCTCGCGACACGACAAAACGAGAGAATCGCGCCTGTCTGTGACAAAACCATGCACACCGCGTCGCCAGACTACGCAACAAAGCGTCGGCGAGCGGGCTACGCAACTCGCCGACAAAGTTGAAAAAATCCAACTTTGTCGCGAGTTGCGGGCTCAGCCGCCGTAGAAAATAAGCACGCGCTCTTATTTCGACGGTGCTGTTGCAATCTTTTCTAATCGTTCAACTTCCTAATTTAACATACTCGTGTACCAGATGCGTAATTTATCTTGGGATTGACTCAGGGCGCTGTATGATATCCAACAAGCCCAGAAAAAGAATGATTCAACCTCAAGTTGATGACTTGAAGATGGATGAACGAAATGAATATATATTTGATAATCAAATTACGATATGTTCACAATACAAGATGAATAACAGAGAACATGACCGCTAGCCCGCCAATACCACTGACATGCTTGACATTACGAAAGTACCGGTAGGCCAAGAAGAGTAGGCCCATGTATTATAAAGATATCTGATTGATGGAGTATGTTGGGGCGTATCCAGTATCCACGTTTAGACACCTTCTTGTTTATATTCTTTGTATCTTGGGTACTGTATATTGGGCATCTGCGTCTTGAGTTGAAATAATAAACTGAGTTTTCGAATTTGAGAATATCTTAGTGGCATTATGGTGTATTCCTTATCAAAATTCGGAGCATCAGCAAAATGCTGTCAGTACACATAGAAAACACATACGTGTAGGAAGTATCTTGATGTGTTCTTCAAAAGTAATAACCAAGAACCTATACTGTTACGAAATCATTAAGCTGGTACAGAACAGATAGGCCTACGTTACGAGTGTACGACTCGGTGTCCCAGTGTGCAGCAGAACGCAACTACCGCGATCGTGAGCGCGACACGATCGGGGAATTACCTGTTTTAGTCGTGTCGCGAAGCCAGTGTGCAGCAGCCTATAGAACTCAGGGGCATTGACTGACTTGTTTCATGAATTATGGATTATGAAACACATCACGTGACAATGGCACCAAAGAAGGTTTGGTGACTTCTTGTGACTTTAATTCTAACGGCATAACGTGCTACATTGACTTTAGATTTAATCTGTATTAGGCGTGTGAGGTACGTATAAGCTGCGTAATCACGGTGTGTTAATGAACAGGCTTGATAGTAAACGAATTTCTGGTTCAGTTTATACATCGTATGGTTTTAGTCCATGATGCGACATTAAAATTAGGTTTGATATTTGAAATTGCAAGCAGCCTTTCGCGGACGGCACAGAATCGCTCGGGGGGCCGCATGTGGCCCGCGGGCAGCACTTTCCCCAGGCCTGGTATATACCATGTACTGACTTCGGTCCAAAAGTGCATGAGCCCCACAGGTTCGTCGGTTAGTCTGTCCGTCGCCAGAACACACTTATCCGATCATCAGAAGCTTTAGGTGCATGGAATATGACATCTAACAGAACAAATATAAAAAAAATTGAAAGTCTTGTCTGTCGTTCAAGGGGTAGCGTATCCCGGTAACGTGAGCTGGTTTACTCAGTGACTTCATTTTGTGTGTGTTAAAACACACTTTACCGATCCGGGCTGCGAGACGTTTGAAGGTCTGAATCCGGCCCGCGACCGGAATTGAGTTTAACACTCCTAGTGTAGAGTACACATTAATATGGAATTCAGTGAAGAGAAATTGCTAAGAATATTCGTTGACGTGAGTATCTTGCTCTCGGAAAACATCTGATATTGCTTAGTCTTAGTAGAACGTCTATTATACAGCCCATGCGTAATGCGCATACTCCCACTACACAGGTACAGCACATATTACAAGCGTAGTTGCTGTCATGTTGTAGCAGCATCTCTTGACGTGAATTTCTATCATTCCAGGTGGATGAAGACGATGTCACTTCACAAGACCCAGCCGTTATGGAGGTTTCGGAGGCCTCTACAAGCAGCGTCCCGGAGGCCTCTACAAGCCGCGTCCATCCTGCCCTCACAATTGAAGTGTGCTTTGGAGACACTCAACTGTCAGAAATAGAAAAAAAATCTGGCAATCGCCTTTGTCGATTCGGGCGTATCAATGGCAGATGGCATTCATGACAAAATACTGGGAGACTTATTTCAAATTTTCGGATCAAAGTCTACAATGTTCGAGAAATACTCGGAAATGCTCGGCAAAGGATATTGTGAAAGTCGTTCTGAAATATCTGATATGACTGTGAAGCGCATCATAACGACTGTAGTCCCCAAAATAATTCAGCTACCGTTGATTTAAAAAAATTTGAATTCTTCAAAATCCGTCATTGAAAGTATCGTTCTTACTGATGAAGACAAAAGGGTTCTCAAATATATGTCAGGCGCATTACTAAAGTGGGAAGTCTGGGGACTGAGGAATAGTTCGGGCGAAGACGCAAATTGGATTCGATCGCAAATATCCTCTGACAGTACCTTACCTTTTGAATTCTCAAGAATCGACAGGGGATATTTGCTTGCACCAAAGAATTCATTCTTCCTGCTGATTGTGAAGGCAGAATACTTACTTCGAAGATCAAATTCCTCTAAATCGGTCAACGAGCAGCGAATAATCTATAAACTTCATGAGAAGAGTGAAGTTGGAACGGTATCACGCAATTACTAATCCCCCGCTTAATCCGTGCGTGGAATTAGAATTAGATTAGAATTGGAAGCGGGTGCTTGAATACAGCAAGTTAGCTAAGTCCAAATGCCGCAAATCTACTTCGCTCCGTAAATCATTAAAGGATTTACCGCTCCGTGAATCATTAAAGGATTTACACGAGTCCTAAGGATTTAAATTTTATGTTGGTCTGGTGATATTTATTCTCACAATAAAAATGTAATTCAATTTTATAATCTTAATTAAATATTCCGTGCTATTTTATGGGTAATTGACAGCAACTAGTTTAGAATTGAAAAGAACATATTGCATATCAATCACTGGCATGAAATTTCAAAAAATCGAATCGAAGACAGTCATTTAGCTCCATGAGCCTATATTTTAGATGATACCACGAATTGCTTTTATTGGCGTAGCTTAGGTTGGTGAACGTGGCCGATGATAGTTCATATACCATTTTTAATGACCTATTTTCAATTGTCTTGAAGTTGCTGACAATTACCAAAGATTAGTGTCTGCCGAAAATATTCGGGGTTAATTCAATATGAATACATTATTCAAATGTATATTCTACCTTCATCTCCAAGAGTCTCATCACAAAGATATGCGGAGAAAGTTTACTAGGGGGTTGACTGTATATTAGCGCCAGAAATAGGGGCAAAGTGATGCAACTCAGCGAGCGCGAGTTTGCGCTGAAGAGTGCTACTGAAGGCAAGTCTGTCTGTGAGCATCGCTGTCGACCAAAATTGGACTCCAATGGATCGTAATTGATACGCCGTTGATAGGCATTCCTGAATAATTGCTACCATCGACTTAGTAGC